>JADRCD010215041.1:37958-71934 GCA_019843815.1 Montemys delectorum
TCTCTCTCTCTCTCTCTCTCTCTCTCTCTCTCTCTCTCTCTCTCTCTGTGTGTGTGTGTGTGTGTGTGTGTGTGTGTGTGTGTGTGTGTGTCTATCTGTCTGTGTAAGGCAGGGGTAGGAAGAAAAGTTCATTTAACCTCTCAGGATCTCAAACAGCCAAGCCCCACGCAGCTTTACTAAGTAGTCACTTGGTGATGAACACTTAACAGTCTCATTAAATCATAATTTAAATGATTTTTTTTTTGGTCCCAAACAAATAAAGCTCTGCTCGGTTCTAATAAGGATCCTTGGAGCAGCTGTTTTGTGCTACAGAATGTGTAATGACCTTATAATTGTATTAGATGTGGCATGGAAATGTTTATGTTTCCCCTCTAGTCTGAAATGTGCTAAATAACAGAAGCCAAAGAACAGAGATTCATTATGAATTCCAAGGGCTTCAAGGGCTGTGTTTCCAGAGCTTGTGGGGGTTGGAGTGCTTAGTGAAATTCCTAAGAAGACACTGGTCTGGGCTGCATCAGACCCAGGCAAGCAAATTGGGTTTCCTTCTCTTGAATTCCAAGGTGTCCTGCCCTTCCTTTAAACACCCAAACACCTGCCTGGACTCAGACTTTGGAAAAAGCCTGCTGTCTCTGATCATAGACTCCTGTTGGGAGGGATGCAGAATTCATAAGGCCAAGATTTTCATTGATTTTTCTCTCGCACAGGAAGGAGTTGCTGTATCTATGAGTTCCCCTTGAGACTTAGGAAGTGGAGCCGTGTGAATTCTCTCCACTGGCTTTTCTTTAGATTTAGTCTCTGGGGAGCACCATAGGAATAAAGTCTGGTAAACGTTTGGCTTCCTGGCTCCCTTTCTGGGGAGTTACCATGGGTCCTATTAGTTTTCCTATGGCAGACTTGAGTTCCATGACAAGGTCCTGCCCTCCTGGCTTTGTCTGAAGATTCTGGAAAATGCTGGCTTCTCTAGTTCCCCTGTACAGAGCCCTAGGATGATTCTTTAGAGAATATGCTAGAAGGGTTGGCTGTTCCACCACCAACTGAAACAGGAAAGACAATGAAAGGCATATCTGTAGTGTTGCCTGTCTTTGTGATGATTTCCAGACTGCCCCCTCCACAGCCAAGTTCAAGCTGTCCACGTGGTATCACTCAGGATAGAGCTAGTGAGGATTATCCACAATTTTCAGTGCACAGGCTGGTTGGGCTGGCTACGGCCTACTGCCTCCTCTCTACACCCTGCACGCACATTTGTAAGCAGTTTCTCTACTCAACCACCCTGTTCTGTGGTGGAGTGAGCTGTATTCCACTGCTTACCTAGTCTAATCTAGCCATCTGTTTCCTTCCAGCCCAATTACCACATCTCACCCCTGCCTCTCCCTTGAGATACCAGTCTTTGTGTGCTTACAGTTTGCACTTTGTGCAGTGACAGGGAGACACCTCCAGGGCAGCCCTGTCCATCCTGGACCAGCTCATACCTCTAGAGGCTCTCCCACACATAACAGGGATGGAAACCCCTCTGGTCCTACACTTAGTATGTGATGATGCTTCTGGTTTCTTTCCAAGGTGTCAGCAATTACGTTTCTCTGTCTCCCATCAAAAGTCTACTTTACAAGCACATTGCAGGATAAGTTCAGATGATCACATCCCATAATAGTAGAATGGCTTATTTAGGAGTCCTTTCCTTCTTGAGTTTGGAATAGCTCTTCTTACCGACTCACTGCTCCAGGGCACTCTTTTTCAGTAACTTTCCCCATTGTCTCTCTCCTCCTATGACTGGTGGACTCCATGTTCGGGTAGGTGCTCAAGCCCAAGAAATTTCCACAGGATGCTGGCCTTCTTTTTCCTTTCAAAATCACCACTGTTTGTTGTTGTTGTTGTTATTATTATTATTAATATTTTTATTATTTTATGTCTCCCCAAGTGAAATTAGTGTTTGTTGTTACTTTTTTTCCAATACGAAAACTCAATGGTTCATCAGAAAGAAAGTAATACTCTGGGATGGCACACATGGAGATAAAAAAAGCTTACTCATTTCTTTTGGGGTTTATACTACTGCTTCTATTATTATGACTCTTGCTGCCTCTTATAATAATGTTTAACTACCCATCCTCCTTGCAAGCTGGTGTCCATCAGGATCCCTGTCAGAAAGCAATGGTCACCAGTTTGTATAAAACTAAGGGAAGTTTAATGTTTAATCAAGGAGCTATTTATTCCTGACCAGGAGATCCAACTAGGAGTGGTGCAATGGCCGTAATCTATCAGCACTGGCGTTCTCTGAGAAGAGAGGTGTGAGCTATGTCATGGGAGGAGATCTGGCCCTCAGGACCGCTGAGAGTGACAGATGCTTCCAAGATGAATTCTTCTGTGAGGATGGAGTGTGTGAAGTACGCGAGTAACAAAAACACCCTGTCCTCTTTTTTCCCATGATCTGTTGTCTGGGTCCAAAAGGAATAAGAGATTCTGAGTGCAGCAGCCATTGAAAGTACCCGAGGTGTTGAATCAGAGGGCCTGGTACATGCAAAGCAGAAAATCACTGAGGCCAAGAGGAAATATTCCTCATCTTTACCACACGAGGCAGCTGGACTTGAACTCCAGGACATCTGGTGGCAGAGCTCTATCTTTCCACACTACTTCCCGAGGACTTACGGAAGGGTGAGACAGTTCTGCTTCCATTTCCTCCCAATGACTGGTCTTTCATATCCCATCTTTGACTCATTGATATGTTACAGTCATGGAAATAAGAACATGAGTTAAGTTCTCAGCACATCACCTAAGAGTCTCATTCTGAGCAGATGACTCCTGCCTTCTGTGATAGGTCAGTGAGTGGGTAGCTTCTGATTGTTCATCCTGTTCTGCTTCTTGGGGCCACAGAAACCAAGGGTAGGTAGTCTCCCACCTAGCAACTTCAGTGGGGTAATTGCCCAAGTGATTTTTAACCCGCTTCCCTGACTCTCCCTTCCCTGTGCTGCCCCTCTATTGTGTAGGTTGTACTTCTTGACTACATCTCTTTCTTGTTTTATGGTCTTGTGTAACTTTCTCGGAGAATGCAACACTCTTAAGGAATTCCTTCTCTCTTTGGATATAGAGAGTTCAAAGAAGGAATGGCTTTGGAGAGGGCTTGGGCCTACAACTCCTCCATCCTCAGAAAAATGCTCTATGGAGTCTTTCCATGTTGCTGACAGAAAATGTTAACTCTTTAAATAGACTCTATCTACTAAGGCATCAGAGCCCTGTACAGACTTGGTTGGCATCACTTTAACAGATCAAAACTTTCTTAAAATGATAACCAAGGTCACTCAGAATAACTTCACAAGTAGCCTAGCAAGACCTTTCCATTGGTGTAATAGTGGCATAGTTAGCATGGGAGTAACCAACAACTTTCTGATTGGATTTAAGACCCATTCCACAAGATGAAACCCATACTCAGCCACCAATACAGTAGTAACAAACCATATAGGTCATAGGCCCTAGGGCAGAACTTATTACCATTATTCTGACAAGTGAACACAGTATTAAATCAACTTCTAATGAGTTATTGCTATGCATATAGATAAGTGCATTTCTCAGCTCTAATCATAGAAGCTTCTTTTTGTAGTAGAAGGAAGTTAACAATGAGGCCCATCATTGGTCAAGGTACAGAGAATGAAAGACCATGGAATGGTCTAAATTGAACACCTATATCACAACCCGTCCCACCTCCCAAGGTTCAGGGATGACTTCAGAAGATGGGTTGGAACGATTGTAAGAGTCAGAAGCAGTGCATTCTGACATAGCCTGGGAAGTTGCACATATGAACTCACAGCAATTATGACGACATGCACAAGCTCAAGTCAGAAAAAAAAAAATCCAGCATCAAGTGGGCATAAAATCTTAACCTTAGGTAAGGAAATATTGGTAGTTGATAGCTTATGGGAGAGGGAGAATTAGTTCTCTTTAAAGGTATGGCCTTCATAGGTTGACTACTATGTAGGGGGATGGTTTGGTGCTGCTTGTATTCAAATGCTAAATTCTGAACCCCAAGATCAGGTTGCTCCAAGATGAGTGAATCCTCGTGTATACCAGTTTTTGTAGTGTAAACCTTGCCCCAAGTTATTCCTGATTGGTTATTAAAGATTTTTACAGCCTGTAGCTGGGCAGAAGAGAGGTAGGCGGGGCCTCAGATCCCAGATTTGGGGTCTCAGCAGGGACCAGGAAGGAGAGTGAGGAGGAAGAAGAAAGAAGTCATGGTGGGGTAGGTGGATCATGAGTGAATGGCTATGAAGGCCGGCCTGTTGGAGTAGGAACAGCCCAGATAACGTGGCAAGTCATATCTCAGGGTTATTGACAGGGAAGCAGACAAAACAGGGTAGGGGGTTGATGTCTGTCCAGTGCTAGTGCTTTAAGACTCATTATAATTCTAAAAGTTTTTATGCCTTTTACTTGGAAACTATATGGTCTAAGTGGGATAACCACCCCTGGAATAATATTTCCCACCACACCAGCACACTAAATTGGACTTGACTTGAAAGAGAGAGAGAAAGAAAGAGAGAATGCAAAGTTGCATGGGTAGGGAAGGGGTAGAGTTGGGTTGAGGATTAAATATGATCAAAATATTCTCAAGGAACTAAAACTTAAAAGCCAGATTTTTCTGGAAATGGTTCCATAGCTACCACCATCAGCGCCTCTTACACTATATCCACCAGGTATTGATCACAGAAAGCAGTGCTAACCAGCAACTTTCCCCCAGTTCTGTCATTCCTTTCTCTAAGCCAGAGAGAACAATGAAAATGGCCTTTTTTTTATGTCTTGATTTACAGGAAGTTCTATGTCATTTATGCATGAGCCACTGCCGTTGCTGTCCTCCTGCCATCACCCCTGCCTTTGCCACCACCATGACCACTACCACAACAAAGGCATTTGTATTATGATAATTAAAATAAAGATAAGGGATAGCAACAGAAAACTTAAAGTGATTTACTGAAACTGGCTGTGGGGTAGTAGCGGTAGAGGGGGTAGGTGGACACTAAATGTCTTTCTCCATCACTCTCCACTTGTTTTTTGAGTAAGCATCTCTCACTGAACATAGAGCTCATCTGTTCAGCTATACTAGCTAGCCAGCAAGCCCCATGGATCCTATTGTCTCTGCTTCCCCAGTGCTGGAATTGCTGGCATGGATGGTTTTTACGTGTGACCTGGAAACTGAACTCAGCTCCTCATGCTTGTCTACTGACTGAGCCCTCTCCCTAGTTCTTCTTTATTCCAAATTAGCAACAGTAATTGTCACTTTTGTGTCTGGTAAGTTAAAGTTATATTCATTATCTCTTTTTAAAGATTTATTTTAATTATGTGTATGCATGTATGTCTGTAGGGTGTATGTGCATGGATGTTAATTGTCCCTGTAGGCCAGAAAAGGGTATCAGATTCCCTGGTGCTGAAGTTACAGGTGGTTGTGAGCTACCCAGCATAAGTTCTGGAAACCAAACTTGGCTCTTCAAGAGCAGTTCTTACCTGCTGAGCTGTCTCTCCAGCCCCCATTTCCTCTTTTTAAGTCTTTTGAGGTCTGCTACATTGCTGCTACTGATGTTTTTAAATTGCATTCAGAGGGATGAACTAATTCACCCACTGTGACCTACTCTGCAAGGTGTACTACTCCCTGAAGATGTCAGGGAGTTGTCTGCTTTGTTTGTTTGTTTGTTTTGTTTTGTTCTTCGAGTCAGGGTTTGTCTGTGTATCCTTGACCATCCTGGAACTCACTCTGTAGACCAGGCTGGCCTCGAACTCAGAAATCTGCCTGCCTCTGTCTCCCAAGTGCTGGGATTAAAGGCGTGCGGCACCACTGCCCAGCTTGGAACTGTCTGCTTTGTAATACTGGTTTGAATCTCACTCCCTTTACTTTGGGCAAATTACTCCCCTGAGTCACCTACTTCCCTGCACATTGCTTTTCTCATCTCTAAAGTGGGTATAAAGCTTGTGCCAACCTCATGGGACTCTTGAAAGATTATAAGCAAGATATTGCAGAAAAAACATTCTGAACAATGCCTGTACTTGGTGGAGCCCCAATAAATGTTTCATTTTTAAATAATATTTAATTTTGTATCATCTTTAGTTTTCTAAAGGGTAGCATTCTCTTTAACATTTTGTTTGTCTTTTGGACATTATGACTGTACTATGATCAAATTGCAACTAATTGTGTTCCTGATTGTCTGTTTTGTTTTCCAACTTGCATATGGACTTGCAATTTAGAAGACTCTTGGGTTATACAACATAATTATGAAACTCTGCTGGCCAGGAACTGGTTTTAGTCACATACACATGCCACTGAGGAATGGTCCATGTCAGCACCCAGGGGGAGGGGGTTAGTGTTCATGACAGGTGCCTCTGCCTCGCCCCAGCACATCGTTCTCAGGTGACGCCCTCAGTCTCCATGGCAGCACTGCTCCTGAGCCTCGCTGCCAGAACCTATTCCTCACCAGAAAACTATCTGCTCCAGACTGCACAAAAGAAGAAGGAAATTTGGTAGACCCCTTTCCTTTCTGGTCATTCTTTTCATAACTATAAATAAAAGTTCATTGTGATTTCTGAATGTCACTATCTAACCCCCAACCAATGTGACTCCTCTAGAGGAAAATGGTATAGACCAGCAGTTCTTAACCTGTGGGTCACAACTCCATGGGGGGGTTGAATGACCCTTCACAGGGATTACATATCAAATATCCTGTATATTAACTATTTACATTGCAACTCATAACAGTAGCAAACTTACAGTTTTAAAGTAGCAATGAAAATGATTTTACAGCTGGGGAGTTACCACAATATGAGGAACTGTATAAGGGGTCTCAGCATTAGTGAGACTAAATAGTGCTAATTAGAGAGGTTGAGAACCACTGCTCTAATGGATCCAAGGTCAGAAACACCTGCTGCCACTTTGGGTATATTCCACACCACTACCATGACTAAGGCAAGTTATCAATGGAAGGGTTTATTTAGACTTACGGCTACAGAGGGGGTGAGTCCCTCATGGTGAGGAAGAAGCAGGCATGGTGGCAGAAGCAGGAAGTTGGGGCTCACATCTTGAACTGTGGCACCCAACACAGAGAGAGAGAGAGCAAACCGGGAATAGTGTAAGGCTTTAAAGCCTTAAAGCCCCCCCCCCCCCCCCAGTGACATACTTCTTCTAGTAAGGCTCCCTAAACAGTACCACCAGCTAGGACCAAACAAACGGTACCACCAGCTAGGACCAAGCAGTGAAATACCAAAGACCATACTGGACATTTCTCAGTGAAACAGCTATGCCATCTTTTCCTTCTGAGGGAGGATGTGGCTTCCCCCAAGATCTCGGAGATTGCAGGCTAGAGAGGTAAGACTTGGATGGAGAGCAGTTCCAAGCTTTTGAGCTTTCAAGTAGCTCAGCCTCTCATTGAGTTTTCCTGAGTCAAATGCAGTGTGATGAAAACCTCCCAGCCCCACTTTCTTAGGCATAAGTGATGGGAAGCACACAAGTGACCTGGTGGTGAGACACTGATGGGACCACCTGGTTAAACTTTTGACATGGTGGCCTTAACTTTAAACTGCCTGTCATTCGCTCCACTGGCTTCACATCCTTGGAATCCCATCAGTCCCTCTGAGGTTTGGAACAGTACCTCATTTCAGAACTGTGTGACTGAATTTTATGGCTCTGCATTTTATGGTTTTGTTCTCTTGGGCACTACAGGCTGTTGAGTGGCATGTTATCTCCCAAGCAATGGGTCACAGGCCCATCAATCCTGAAAGGCCATGCAGGCCCCTTGAGAGGCTCAGTAGAGTAAACCAGTGGACCTCAACTTTCATTCTGAATTAGAATAATCTAGAAGGCATATAAATGTGCAGGTGCCAGGAACAACCCTGAAGTTTCTGACTGAATAGGTGGGGGAAAAGAGTGTATATTTCTAACAAGCTTCTTGTATGTGTACATGTGCTTGTGTGTGCATATGTATTCATGTGCATGTATGTGTACATGTTCATATGTACGTGCACTTGTGGGTGTAGGTATGTGTGGATGTTCATGCATGAGTGTGTAGGCCAGAGGTTGACATGTCATATCTTCCTCAATCACCTCTCCACATTATGTTTTTGAATTATTATTTCTATTTATGCATATATGTGTGTATAACTATGTATGGATGTCTGTGGAGGCCAGAAGGCAGCTTTGGATCCCCCAGGAGCTGGAATTACTGGCAGTTGTAAGCTGCCTGATGTGGATGCTGAGATATGAATTCCTGTCCTCTGCAAGAGCAGCAACAGCTCTCAACCATTGGACCATCTCTCCAGCCCCTCTACTTTTTTTTTTAAAGATATTTTCTTTATTTACATGTCATATGATATCTCCTTTCCCAGTTTCCCCTCCAGAAAAAAGAAAAAATAAAATAAAATAAAATAAAAAACAAAAACAAAAAAACTCCTGTTCCCTCCCCCTTCCTCCTGCTCACCAACCCACTCTCTCCCTATTCCTGGCCCTGGCATTCCCCTACACTGGGGCACAGAACCTTCACAGGACCAAGGGCCTTTCCTCCCATTGACTGACTAGGCCATCCTCTGCTATACACATGCTTCTGGAGCCATGAGTCCCACCATGTGTACTTTTTGGTTGGTGGTTTAGTCCCTGGGAGCTCTGAGGTTACTAGTTAGTTCATATTGTTGTTCGACCTACGGGGCTGCAACCCCTTCAGCTCCTTGGGGGACCCTGTACTCAGTCCAATGAATGACTATGAGCCTCTACTTATGTATTAGTCGGGTACAAAAGAACACACATGGCATGCACTCTCTGTTAAGTGGATATTAGCCCAGAAGATTGGAATACAAAATGTACAATCCACAAACCACAAGAAACTCAAGAAGAAGGAAGACCAAAGTGTGGATACTTCATTCCTTCTTAAAAGGGGGAACAAAATACTCATGGAAGGAGTTGCAGAGACAAACTATGGAGCAGAGACTGAAGGAAGGACAAACCAGAGACTGCTCCACCTGGGAATCCTTCCCAAATTCAATCATCAAATCCAGACACTATTGTGGATGCTGGTAAGTGCTGGCTGACAGCAGCCTCTCTACTTTACTGTTTGAGATAGGCTTCTCTGAAGCTAGAGGTCACACTCTTGACATGGGCCCTGGGAATCCTTGTGTCTCTTCTCTCCAGTGCCAGGATTACAGGAAGGCATACACCATCATGCCCAGTCATGCCTGACAAGTTCTAAGGTAATGATTCAGAGGGTCCCAGGAACCGTAGCAGATAACTATGAAAAGGAAGACAAAATGAGCTTCAGCATTCCTCAGATTTTGGCATGACTAAAAGCACTGTGTTTACCCACTAGGATATCTTACAGGCCCCTCACTAAAAGCACTGTGTTTACCCACTAGGATATCTTACAGGCCCCTCGGTCATACTGTTTTATTCCAGCTCTGAGAGCACAGAGCTCCGCAGTGTCACTATATACTTCCTTTTGACTGTCCCTACTTTAACTTGTCCCATGTTTAAGGAGACAAAGACATGCAACTCTGTCTCAGTCTCTTCCCTGACATGCCCTCATATCTGTAAAGCAAGGTGCCTTGAGGTCACGTCAGATCACACTCTGTGCTGCCTTCTGTGACTTGGGCTTGCCTTTGGCCATTTGGGCTGGGCCATAAGACAGTGGCTCGTCAGAGCAGCCCTTCAGTCTTCTCTCAATAAAGAAAATAATGTACTTCTTTTCTTGTTGCTATATCATAATACCCCACAAAAGTAACTTAGGAAGGAAGAGTCTATCTTGGCTCATAGCTCAAGGGCACAGGTTATCATGGCAGGGAAGTCATGGTGGCAGGCATATGAGACAGATGGTTACAGAACATCTGTAGTCAGGAGCAGAGTAATGAACGCTTGTGCTAAGTTCATTTTTCTCCTTTTTTTATTTTAATTAGATGTTTTCTTTATTTACCATATCTCCTTTCCCAGGTTCCCCTCCAAAAAAAAAAAAAAAAAAAAAAAAAGAAAAAAAAAAAAAAAAAGAAAAGAAAAATAACATAAAATAAGAAAAAAAAAAACCCAAAAACTAAAACAATCCCCTGTCCCTCCCCCTCCCCCTGCTCACCACCCCACCCTCTCCCTCTTCCTGGCCCTGGCATTCTCCTACACTGGGGCATAGAACCTTCACAGGGCCAAGGTCCTCTCCTCCCATTGATGACTGACTTGGCCATCCTCTACTATACACATGCTGCTGGAGCCATGAGTCCCCCCATGTGTATTCTTTGGTTGGAGTTTAGTCCCTGGGAGCTCTGAGGGTACTAGTTAGTTCATATTGTTGTTTGTGCTAAGGGGCTGCAAACCCTTCAGCTCCTTGGGTCCTTTCTCTAGCTCCTTCATTGAGGACCCTGTACTCAGTCCAATGGATGGCTGTGAACCTCTACTTCTGTATTAGTTGGGTACTGTCAGAGCCTCTCCAGAGACAACTATATCAGACTCCTGTCAGCCATTACTTGCTGATATCCACCGTAGTGTCTGGGTTTGATGATTGAATATGGGAAGGATTCCCAGGTGAAGCAGTCTCTGCATTGCCCTTCCTTCAGTCTCTGCTCCATAGTTTGTCTCTGAAAATCCTTTCATGGGTATTTTTGTTCCCCCTTTTAAGAAGGAATGAAGTATCCACACTTTGGTCTTCCTTCTTCTTGAGTTTCTTGTGGTTTGTGGATTGTATTTGTGTATTCTGATCTTCTAGGCTAATATCCACTTATCAGAGAATGCATACCAAGTGTGTTCTTTTGTGATTGGGTTACCTCACTCAGGATGATATTCTCCAGGTCCATCCATTTCCCTAAGAATTTCATAAATTCATTGTTTTTAATAGCTGAGTAGTACTCCATTATGTAGATGTACCACATTTTCTGTATACATTCTTCTGTTGAGGGACATCTGGGTTGTTTCCAGTTTCTGGCTATTAAAAATAAGGCTGCTAAGAACATAGTGGAGCATGTGTCCTTCTTACATGTTGGAGCATCTTCTGGGTATATGCCCAGGAGTGGTATAGCTGGGACCTTTGGTAGTACTATGTCCAGTTTTCGGAGGAACCACCATACTGATTTCCAGAGTGGTTGTACCAGCTTGCAATCCCACCAGCAATGAAGGAGTGTTCCTCTTTCTCCACAACCTCACCAGCACCCACTGTCACCTGAGTTTTTTTATCCTAGCCATTCTGACTGGTGTGAGGTGGAATCTCAGGGTTGTTTTGATTTGCATTTCCCTGATGACTAAGGATGTTGAACATTTCATTAGGTGCTTCTTAGCCATTCAGTATTCGTCAGTTGAGAATTCTTTGTTTAGTTAGCTCTGTACCCCATTTTTTTAATAGGGTTATTTGGTTCTCTGGAGTCTAATTTCTTGAGTTCTTTGTATATATTGGATATTAGCCCTCTATCAGATATAGGATTGGTAAAGATCTTTTCATAATTTGTTGGTTGCCGTTTTGTCCTATTGACAGTGTCTTTTGTTTGCCTTACAGAAGCTTTGCAATTTTATGAGGTCCCATTTGTCGATTCTTGATCTTAGAGCATAAGCTATTGGTGTTCTGTTCAGGAAATTTTCCCCTGTGCCTATGTGCTCGAATCTCTTCCCCACTTTCTTTTCTATTAGTTTGAGTGTATCTGGTTTTATGTGGAAGTCCTTGATCCACTTGGACTTGAGCTTTGTACAAGGAGATAAGAATGGATCAATTTGCCACCTTCTACATGCTAACTGCCAGTTGAGCCAGCACCATTTGTTGAAAATGCGGTCTTTTTTACACTGGATGGCTTTAGCTTCTTTGTCAAAGATCAAGTGACCATAGGTGTGTGGGTTCTTTTCTGGGTCTTCAATTCTGTCCATTGATCTACCTGTCTGTCACTGTACCAATACCATGCAGTTTTTATCACAATTGCTTTGTAGTACAGCTTAAGGTCTGGAATGGTGATTCCACCAGAGGTTCCTTTATTGTTGAAAATAGTTTTGGCTATCCTGAGTTTTTTGTTATTCCAGATGAATTTGCAAATTGCTCTTTCTAAGTCTGTGAAGAATTGAGTTGGAATTTATATGGGGATTGCATTGAATCTGTAGATTGCTTTCCGTAAGATGGCCATTTTTACTATATTAATCCTGCCAATCCACGAGCATGGGAGATCTTTCCATTTTCTGAGATCTTCTTCAATTTCCTTCTTCAGAGACTTGAAGTTCTTGTCAAACAGATCTTTTACTTGCTTACTTAGCATCACACCAAGGTATTTTATGTTATTTGTAACTATTGTAAAGGGTGTTGTTTCCCTAATTTCTTTCTCAGCCTGTTTATCCTTTGTGTAGAGGAAGGTCACTGATTTGCCTGAGTTAATTTTATATGCAGCTACTTTGCTGAAGTTGTTTATCAGGTTTAGAAGCTCTCTGGTGCAATTTTTGGGGTCACTTAAGTGTACTATCATATCATCAGCAAATAGTGATAATTTGACTTCTTCCTTTCCAATCCATATCCTTTTGATCTCCTTTTGTTGTCTAATTGCTCTGGCTAGGACTTCAAGTACAATGTTTGTACTGGCTAGTTTTGTGGGTCAACTTGACACAGGCTGGAGTTATCACAGAGAAGGGAGTTTCAGTTGGGAAAGTGCCTCCATGAGACCCAACTGTGGGGCATTTTCTCAGTGATCAAGGGGGTAGGGCCCCTTGTGAGTGGTGCCATCCCTGCGCTGGAAGTCTTGGGTTCTATAAGAGAGCAGACTGAGCAAGCCAGGGGAAGCAAGCCAGTAAGGAACATGTCTCCATGGTTTCTGCATCAGCTCCTGCTTCCTGATCTGCTTGAGTTCCAGTCCTGACTTCCTTGTGATAAACAGCAATGTGGAAGTGTAAGCCAAATAAACCCTTTCCTCCCCAGCTTGCTTCTTGGTCATGATGTTTGTCCAGTAATAGAAACCCTGACTAAGACAATGTTGAATAGGTAAGGAGAAACTGGGCAGCCTTGTCTAGTCCCTAATTTTAGTGGGATTGCTTCAAGTTTCTCTCCATTTAGTTTGATGTTGGCTACTGGTTTTCTGTATATTGCTTTTACTATGTTTAAGTATGGGCCTTGAATTCCTGATCTTTCCAAGACATTTATCATGAAGGGATGTTTGATTTTGTCAAATGCTTTCTCAGCATCTAATGAGATGATCATATGGTTTTTTTCTTTGAGTTTGTTTATATAGTGAATTACATTGATGGATTTCCGAATATTGAACTATCCTCGCATCCCTGGGATGAAGCCTACTCAATCATGATTCATGATCGTTTTGATGTGTTCTTGGACTCAGTTTGCAAGAATTTTATTGAGTATTTTTGCATTGATATTCATTGGGGAAATTGGTCTGAAATTTTCTTTCTTTGTTAGGTTTTTATGTGGTTTAGGTACAAGAGTAATTGTGGCTTCATAGAACGAATTGTGTAGAGTACCCTCTGTTTCTATTTTGTGGAACAGTTTGAGGAATATTGGTATTAGGCCTTCTTTGAAGGTCTGATACAACTCTGCATTAAATCCATCTGGTCCAGGGCTGTTTTTTTTTTTGGTTGGGAGACTATTAATTACTGTTTCTATTTCATTAGAAGATATAGGACTGTTTAGATCATGGATCTGATCTTGATTTAACTTTCGTACCTGGTATCTGTCTAGAAAATTGTCCATTTCATCCATGTTTTCTAATTTTGTTGAGTATAGGCTTTTGTAGTAGGCGCTCATGATTTTTTTTTATTTTCCTCAGTGTCTGTTGTTATGTCTCCCTTTTCATTTCTGATCTTATTAATTAGGATAATGTCTCTGTACCCTCTAGTTAGTCGGGCTAAGCGTTTATTTATTTTGTTGATTTTCTCAAAGAACCAGCTCCTTGTTTGGTTGATTCTTTGTACAGTTCTTTTTGTTTCTATTTGGTTGATTTCAGCCCTGAGTTTATTTCCTGCCTTCGTCTCCTTTTGGGTGAATTTTCTTCTTTTTGTTCTAGAGCTTTCAGGTGTGCTGTCAAATTGCTGGTATATGCTCTCTCCAGTTTCTTTTTGTAGGCACTTAAAGGTATGAGTTTTCCTCTTATGACTGCTTTCATTGTGTCCCATAAGTTTGGGTATGTTGTGGCTTCATTTTCATTAAACTCTAGAAAGTCTTTAATTTCTTTCTTTATTTCTTCCTTGACTAAGTTGTCATTGAGTAGAGTGTTGTTGAGCTTCCATGTATGTGTGGGCATTCTATTGTTTATACTGTTATTGAGGAACAGCCTTAGTCCATGGTGATTTCATAGGATGCAAGGAATTATTTCAATCTTCTTGTATCTGTTGAGGCCTGATCTGTGACCAATTATATGGTCAATTTTGGAGAAGGTATCATAAGGTGCTGAGAAGAAGGTATATCCTTTTGTTTTAGGATAAAAAGTTCTATAGATATCTGTTAAATCCATCTGTTTCATAACTTCTATCAGTCTCACTGTGTCTTTGTTTAGTTTCTGTTTCCATGATCTGTCCATTGCAGAGAGTGGGGTGTTGAAATCTCCCACTATTATTGTGTGTGGTGCAATGTGTGCTTTGAGCTTTAGTAAAGTTTCTTGTATGAATGTAGATGCCCTTGCATTTGGAGCATAGAGGTTCAGAATTGAGAGTTCCTCTTGGTAGATCATACCTTTGCTGAATATGCAGTGTCCCTCCTTATCTTTTTTGATCACTTTAGAGTGAAAGTCGATTTTATTCGATATTAGAATGGCTACTCCAGCTTTTTTCTTGGGACCATTGGCTTGGAGAATTGTTTTCCATCCTTTTATTCTCAGGTAGTGTCTGTCTTTGTCACTCAGGTGGGGTTCCTGTATGCAACAAAATGTTGAGTACTGTTTATGTATCCAATCTGACAGTCTATGTCTTTTTCTTGGGGAATTGAGTCCATTGATATTAATAGATATTAAGGAAAGGTAATTGTTGCTTCCTGTTATTTCTGTTGTTAGAGTTGGAAATCTGTTCATGTGGATATCTTCTTTTAATTTTGTTGGAAAATAACTTTTTTGCTTTTTCTAGGACATAGTTTCTCTCCTTGTGTTGAAGTTTTCCACTTATTACCCATTGAAGGGCTGGATTCGTGGAAATATATTGTGTAAATTTGGTTTTGTGATGGAATATTTTGGTTTCTCCATCTATGGTAATTGAGAGTTTTGCTGGGTATAGTAGCCTGGGCTGGCATTTGTGTTCTCTTAAGGTCTGTATGACATCAACCCATGATCTTCTGGTTTTCATAGTCTCTGGTGAGAAGTCTGGTGTAATTCTGATAGGCCTGCCTTTATATGTTACTTGAACTTTTCCCCTAACTGCTTTTAACATTCTTTCTTTGTTTTGTGCATTAGTGTTTTGACTATTATGTGGCAGGTGGAATTTCTTTTCTGGTCCAGTCTATTTGGAGTTCTATAGGCTTCTTGTATGTTCATGGGCATCTCTTTCTTTAGGTTAGGGAAGTTTTCTTCTATAATTTTGTTGAAGATATTTACTGGTCCTTTAAGTTGGAGGTCTTCACTCTCTTCTATACCTATTATCCTTAGGTCTTCTCATTGTGTCCTGGATTTCCTCTATGTTTTGGCTTAGGAGCTTTTTGCAGTTTGAGTTTTCTTTGACTGTTGTGTCAATGTTTTCTATAGTATCTTCTTTACCTGAGATTCTCTCTTTGATCTCTTGTAGTCTGTTGGTGATGCTTGCTGTACTGGCTGGTTTTGTGTGAACTTGACACAGGCTAGAGTTATCACAGAGAAGGGAGCTTCAGTTGGGGAAGTGCTTCAATGAGACCCAGCTGTGGGGCATTTTCTCAATTAGTGATCAAGGAGGTAGAGCCCCTTGTGGGTGGTGCCATCCCTGGGCAGGAAATCTTGGGTTCTATAAGAAAGCAGGCTGAGCAAGCCAGGAAAAGCAAGCCTGTAAGGAACATCTCTCCATGGCCTCTGCATCAGCTCCTGCTTTCTGATCTGCTTGAGTTCCAGTCCTGACTTCTGGTGATCAACAGCAGTGTGGAAGTATAAGCTCAATAAATCCTTTCCTCCCAACTTGCTTCATGGTCATGATGTTTGTGCAGGAATAGAAACCCTGACTAAGACACTTGCATCTATGGTTCCTGACTTCTTTCCTAGGATTTCTATCTCCAGAGGTGTCTTGCTTTGTGATTTCATAACTGTTTCTTCCATTTTTAGGTCCTGGATGGTTTTGTTCAGTTCCTTTACCTGTTTGGTTGTGCTTTCTTGTAATTATTTTTTTTTCTTCTTTGTCATTTGTCTTTATTTAGCCATATACAATCTTACAAAAAAGTTTGCAATAATATAAACACCCCCATCTCCTACTGCAAGGACAGAAGACAAAAACTAATGGTAGAACAAGAAAAGAAGATCTGTATAGGATTAACACCAAAGCACGCTGGCATTTATTTAGAAGACAGCCTTTCAGCAAGTGTTCTGAGGGTATTCTCCATAGCTAGAGTGTCTCTCTGCAGTGCCTGCATATCAGCAAGAGCAGTCCACAGAAACCAATATTCTAGATAGAGATCTTTGGGCACAAGGCCCACAAGAGCCAATGTCAAACCCACCCTCCCAACCATCACCACTGCACATCCTTCACATGAAGCCCTCACACAGTGTTAGGTGAATTCTAGAAACTAAGATCAGGTTGATAAACCCTGCTTGGCTTAGGTAGGACAGACAACTTCTCTCAAAGGTTACATTAACAGCTGCCATCACCTTGTCTAAACTGTACCAGTGACACAAAAGGACCCATGAAGAGAAAAACTCCATTATTTCTTTTCCTTCTTGAGTGCTGTTCTTTTCCCTCCTTTGGAAGGTTTGCAGTATTTTGCTTCCATTTGAGCCAGAAAATTGTCCATTTCCTTTTGCCGATCCTTTTGTCTGCTCTGGATGAGTGCTTTCAGCCCCAGCTCCTTTCTGCTCAACTCTGCTTCTTTAGCCTCTTCCTGAGCCCTTCTTTTCCTTGCATTCATCTTTTGTTTAGACTCTTTGACGAAGGCATTGTAGGCTGGAACCTCTTTGGAATCAATAGCTTTTTGAATGAAGTTTCTTATCCTGGGTTCATCTGTGTACTGTACACAAAGCACAGACTCCATGATCTGATTCATGTCGCCCTTGAAGTCCAGATAGGCCTGCTTAATATCATTTAGCTCTTCTTCGGAACCTTTGTATGTCTTTTCAAAAGCTTGAATATCCTCTAGCGATATCTTTTTAAAGAGTAGTCTCCAATACGCATCCCAGTCTCGGTCTTGGTTGAGGCCAGCAGAGTCTTCGTCCACCGTCCCCTGTTCATCGTACACTGCTTTCTGTTCCTTGTCACTCAGAACCGCGTAGACTCTTCCCAAGATCTGGAAGCGGCGGGTGGCGTCCTCTTTCTGGTCCTCCTCTACTCGGTCGGGGTGCACTTGCAGGGACACCTTGTGGTAGCCGCGTCGGACCTCGCCGTCGGAAGCCTCGCGCCGCAGGCCCAGCACCTGGTAGAGGTCGGCGGTGCCAAACACCTGCTCGCACAGCTCCAGCAGCCCCATGCTGGGGACGAGGCTGCTCTGCGAACTCCACAAGGATGTAGCTACCACCGCTCCCGCTTTCTTGTAATTCTTTAAGGGATTTTTGTGTTTCCTCCTTAAGGACTTCTACTTGTTTACTTGTATTCTCCTGTAATTCCTGAAGGGATTTTTGTGATTCCTCTTTAAGGGCTTCAACCTGTTTACCTGTATTCTCCTGTATTTCTTTAAGGGAGTTATCCATGCTCTTCTTAAATTCCTCTATCACCACCATGAGATATGATTTTAGATCCAAATCTTGCTTTTCTGGTGTTTTGGGATATCCAGGACTTGCTGTGGTGGGAGTACTAGGTTCTGATGAAGCCAAGTAGTCTTGGTTTCTGTTGGTAAGATTCTTGTGTTTGTCTTTCGCCATCTGTTGATCTCTAGTATTAGATGTTCTTCCTGTCTCTGGCTAGAGCTTGTTCTTCCTGCAGGTCTGTAAGCCTGTGTCAGCACTTCTGGGAGATCAGCTCTCCTCATATAAGACCTGTCTGCAGTGGGCTGTGGATCAGCTGTCCCACCTGAGTCCTGGAGTCAGAACAAACCCTGGAGACAGGCTCTCCACTTGCAGGGAAGGGGCAGAGAGGGCTGTGGATATGCAGAACCTCCTCCTAGGTGAAGAGGGAGGTAAAAAGGATCCTGTGCTGGCTCCCCTGCTGCTTCTGAGGCCTGTCTTTTCCTTTAACTAATTCTAGGACCCTAGTTTATAAACTGATGACAACCACATTCAGGACTAGTCTTCCTCCCTCAATTAAGCCAGTCTAGAAACTCTCTCACAGAAATGGCCTAAAGTTTGTCTTCAAGGTGATTCCAGATTCTGTTCAGTTGGTGATCAATGTTAACATTACAAGTATATTCCCTTTAAGTTACTGTATTATTGTTCTCTCAAGTAATAGAGAAGGAAAAATGTTCAGCCACTGGTGTATATTGGATCTCCTCAGACACAATCTCAGCCCCTTTTACACTCTCCCAGTGAATACCTATGCTTGGATCTGACTGCTCATTCTGAAGAATGGTCCTTGTCTTTTATCTCAGTGGGTACTTAATGTTAGTAGGCTTTCTGGAGTGAACCCCAAAAGTGTGGTGTTATAGGAACCTGAGAGCTAGTGCCCACTCTCCAAATCCAGGGATCACTTTGTGTGCCTGGCCCCAGCCAGATAGCCCTCCCTGGATACTTCAACCTTTACCAAGAAGATGAACATCAGCTGTCCCTGCTGTCATTTCCTGCTGTTAGAAAGCCTGCTTTCCTACCACTTCACCAATGTGTGGCTTAAAGTGGTGCTTCTGATACATGTCATCATTTCCTCACTCCTGGGGGCTTCAATCACTGGCTTTCTTATCTGCTTTCATTCAAATTTGCCCTCACCAGACATGAGACCTATGGAATGTCCAGTCCTGGTTCCAGTGGAAAGTGAGGTGTGATCTGCCATCTTCATGCTTGTCACAAATGACTATTACTCTACCCAGTTCCAGCTTTCAAATCACATCTTCTCAGAGTTCCTGCTGCTTCAGTCTCAAGTTCACACAGGCCACCCCTTTACGCATGTCAACTTCCTGTCTCATAGCTCCCTGTGATTGCACCCCCCACAAGGATGGAAAGAATGAAGGTGTTTTCTTCTGCAGAGGTCTACTCAGTGCTTGGGGAGTCTCACCATCACTAGGGATTCATATGCCCCTGGTTGTGAACAAACTGTGACTTGAGGCCCATGCTTGCCCCTAGGTTGGATGGATGCAGTCAACTTCTCTCTCTCTCTCTCTCTCTCTCTCTCTCTCTCTCTCTCTCTCTCACACACACACACACACACACACACACACACACACACACACACACACATCTGCACTTGCATGCCACCTTCACTCTGGGTGCCCCATAGGGTTTCTTTTTCTTGTTTAGGCAGGAGAACCTGAGGATCTGGGTTCATTAAACTTATAAGTTCAAATGTGATGTGTTTAGAAAGACTGCATGCATTACCAATGTGAATATATGTCTTTGTCAGAAAGGAACCAGATAATGTGGCTTAGGTAGAACAGATGACTTAATGTACCCATGAAGCTCTGTAACCACATACTCCTTGAGTGTGGTGCGTGTGCATGTGCGTGTGCGTGTGCGTGTGCGTGTGCGTGTGTGTGTGTGTGTGTGTGTGTGTGTGTCTGAAGACAGTTTGCATGAGTCAGCTCTGTCTTCCTACCATGTGAGTTGTAGAGATCGAACTCAGGTCACCAGGTTTAGCAGAAAGTCCTCTTCCCTTAACTCTATACCTTCTCCCCAATTTCTCTCTTCCCGGGTTCCAGCACAAGCCAAACCAATGCTGACAGTCTGGGCAGCACAGATAACATAGATAAGACACATTTTTCTCAGTCTTACTCCAAGTAAGGAGGCTGCGCTGCTTCCATGGAGGGAAACACATCCAAGTTGTTGTCACGTTAATCACAGGCCAACTGGGAGTCTGCTATTTACTCTTGTGTCACTTCCTCCAAGATTCGATTACTGTAATTGCCTATTGACTGTGTGCTCTGCCGCCTTGCACACCAGCTCCAGCTGCCAGGGTCAGGGGCAGGGGGCAGCCTGCGTCACCATTAAAGGGGGTGCTTCCAACATATAGGGATAACAGGATTGCATCCTGTCCATCCATCACCCCAAGCCCTTGATTTGTGTGCCAACCCCCAGATTGCTCCTGTACTATATGCTTTCTGATCCTCTTATTCTGTGTCTCTGGCCAAGCATATCTCTCTGGATTTTCACCATGGATTTTTGTGGTCAAATCCTGCCCATTACAATTACTCAAGGTTACAGTGAGTCTTGTTTAAAGATGTTTATTTTCATTCTGAACTGTCTGAGGCCCTCGCTTTATTTATTTATTTTTTTTTAATTTAAGATTTTTGCTTGTCCCATGCTGCTTTAAATTGATTTTTATGAGTCATTTGGCTTCTCTACTGATTTTTCCATTTACTTTCATTACTGGTTTCATGGGTTGGGGGAGGGTGGTGGCAGCTGTCGATCGTTTGCTTTTTAAGTCAACCAAGTCTTGGTGCTTACACTTGAGCCTCCACGGATGGCCTGTCGGCAGCCTTCCATTTCCCACAGTATAGAAATTGCTTTGAAAAAGAGGTGATTGAATTCCCGCTATTTGAGGAGCAAGTGACCTGCTCAACATCCCTGCTGTTACTCCAGTCTCAACTTTGCACAAGTCATCCCAAAGCTCAGCTGTCCTCTAAACCCGAATTTAGCTTAAATCACTGCCAGCCATTGCGATGGTGCCGGGCGAATCTCTTCCATCATCTAGTTCTTAAATGAAAAGTGCCTCCTCACTGCCCATTTGATGGAGGGTAATGAGCTGCTGTTTCTACAAGATTACTTACCTGATGAGTCAGGAGGACTCAATAGGGAAGAGCCAGGCAGGACCCCAAAGCCTCTGGCTGAGCATTTCTGGGAGACTGAGTTAGCATTTCTATAGAGAGCCCGCAATTCTCTCTCTGCCCTTCAGCCTTGATAAATTAATGTGGCTCTTTGTCCTCATAAAACATTCCCGGCAATGCACCCCCTCCCCACTGCCTAGAGTGTCTACCAGATGCTCTACCAGAATCAGCTGATGGTCATGTTAACAGGTATGGTCCTGCATCTCATTCCTAGTCTTGTTCATTTGAGAGAACTAGGCTGGAGCTGCAAGAGTCTACTTCTCAGCCATTTTCTAGGTGCTCCTCTTGCTGCTGCCGCTGCTGCTGCAAGCCCATAGATAAGCAGGCTTGGAGTATAGAAAGCCAGGGGCTATTGAGCAAAAACACTCTCTCTCCTGTGTGAACCCCATCTGCCATGGCTGCCACAGTCTCATTAAGAAAGCATGTGTCTGTGACACTAAGTCCCTAGCATTCTTGCTAACAGAATAGTGCCACCCACTCTTTGTTTCTACTGTTACCATGGACTTTCCTGAAATAAGATGCACTAGCCCCTGCCTTGTCTTTCTAGTCCATCGCAATTCATTTGCGGTCTCTGTGTGTGCATATTTGTGTACATGTATCTATACACACATAATAATAATAATAATAATAATAATAATAATAGTAATAATAAAAATAAGATCTTTTAAAAAGGATCTGTTGCTTAGGTTTGAAATTACGCATTCTTCTTTGATTGCCATTTCAATGAATGTCTGTACTCTCCTTTGGCCTTCTATATCACATGACCACTATTGTTTTACAGTTTCCTCTCCATGGTTTTAGTTACTCACAGTCAAATTCAATCTGGAAACATCCAGGGATAAGCAATTCGGAGATATTTCAAGTGCATTGATCTATGAGTTTCTTAAACAGAAATAACTCAATTCTGATGACTGGCATGACTACTGAGGACTAACAGGAGGGTAACATATACGGCATGGATATTATGGACAAATGAACTAATGTGCACCCAGGCAACAAAGAGCAGATAGGGAGAAATTTGATCATGCTACCTAGAATAGCTCCTCAAAAGTTGGTAGGACAGTCAGTGATAGCATAACACTATGTCACAATGCCATCATCCACTTACTTCACTTCATCCTATCAATTATGCATTATGTGCATTATGTGTATTGGTATATAATTGTAATACACATCAAATATGTATTATATATATTATCATGAGAAAAATATACAAATATGTATATTATCATGAGAAAAATGAGTATGGTAAGATATGCCAGGGAATAGATGTAGAGACCACAATTCATATTTCTTTAATATAGCTATTATTATGTTTTTAAATCTTATTTTCTTAATCTTTCATCATGTCTAAAATAAAAATCAAATGTTGGGACCTGAAGAGGTGGTTTAATGGTTAGAGCACTCGCTGCCTTTGCAGAAGACCTGGGTTCAGTTCCTTGTACTCACAATAATCTGTAATTCCAATACAGAGGTAATTCCAATATTACATTCTCACCTCATCTCCAAGATACATACACATATCCATGGTGAACATGTATACGTGCAAAGTAAACACTCATAAACATACAATAAACTAAATTAAAAATTAAACCTCATCATGAGTGCAGATGGTATTACTAATTCAAGTTTCAGGACTCTCCTGGGAGCCATGGAATGTGTCTTGAGAATGAGGGGGGTGGGGCATAAAGCTAAGCACGTTCTTCTGAGAGAAACTGGGTAGGAGTTTGTGGGTAACAAGGCAGAAAAATAGAAGACTGCATGTAAAGGTGAGCTTTTGTGCAGAGTACCCAGGCAAGCCTGATCCTGCAGGAGCTCTGGAACCCGCAGAGTACTTTGGAGTATATGCCAACTATAGACTAGTGAGCTGAGCTTTAATATATCCACACTGTCAATCACTGGCTAACGGCTGCCCCCAAGGGATGTCTAGCCCCAACATTTTCATCACTCAGCTTGTTTTGTCAAAGTGATTCCCATAGCCCAAAGGCAGAGACATTTGAATAAAAGCATAGCTGGGTGATGTTAGAAGCAAAGCCTGAAAAATATGGAAGGGTGAGGCAAGGGGTGTCTACAGAGAAATGAAAAGGATTCTAAAGTGACCTGGCTGTCTTGGGTGACCTGGGTGGACACAATAATGCCACCTGATATTCACAGGATGGACCATCCAATCGCTGCTTTCTCTGGCCACTTTTAGTCCCTCCCTGAGTTCTCTAAGCTCCTTAACTATAGAAAGTCTCAGCGACTTACCATCCTCTTGCCCATGTTTGCAATTTGTTTCCCTCACAGATTTTATAATTCTGGAAAATCAGCTTGATATTTAATGTACAGGTAGGTACTCCAGTTTCTGTGCTTTAGCTCTCTCTAACCTCTTTGCCTGGAATGGCCTTTAATACACATCAGAAAATTTTACATCTCCTCCGGAGTCCAAGAAGACCATTCTTAAGATCGCCTAAGGAGTGAAGCCTGTCTCATTTTGAGCCTCTCTTATTGCTGCCTCTGTCCCTTCACCACATGCTAGTTATGCAGTCAGTTGTAGTCTCTCTCCTTAGGACAAGGGACCAGTATCAACCTTTTACTTAGTTTTTATCCTTCCATCACCAACAGAATGACCAATGCTCACAAATAAGCGATACAGCCATCACTTGATAAACAGTTGAATTATTTCATGTGCCCATGTCAAATTAAGGAGGTTGATAGTGCCTACCCAACTGAGTTCTTGGTCCAGTCTTTAAAGGAGTCTGTTATGTTCTTTGAGGCAATGAATCATATTAATTATATTTTCTGCTACTGTGATAAAATACTTTGACAAAAGCAACACATGGGAGAAAGGGCTCATTTTACTCCTGATTCCAGGTCACAGTCATAGCATCATAGTCGAAGCAGCAGGAACTTGAAGTAACTGGTCCCATCACATTCACAGTCTAGGTCAGAGACAAAAGGATTAAGGTACATATGCCCATACTCAGCTCACAATCTCTACTTTTGCACAGTTCAGAATCCCCTGCCTAGGGAATGGTGCCACCCACTGGGGGCAAGTCTTCTACCCCAATTAGCATAATCAAGATAACCTTTACTTCTTAAAAAATAACTCATTGAAGAGTAGACTATCTAGTATCCACTTGGCTATCATTAAGCTATCGTGGAAGAACACCTGCTATGCTGCTGACAATTTGGTTATGTTTCCTGCCCTTTCAGTCTTGGCTGGACAGTTTAGAGAAATACACCAAAGATATCTCCTTGTTGGCTTACACATCATGCCTTTAATCAATGAATACCCTTAGGATTTTGCCTGCAGAACTTCTCCTATAAAGCTCATCCATAGAGATGAGTAGAGGGAACATAAATCATTCTAAGTGTGACCCCAGGAATCTGCTAGAGATAAAACAAACAAACAAACAAACAAACAAAAAACCCCAAAAAACAAAACAAAAAACCCAACAAAAAACCAAAAGCAAAACAACAACAAAACCAAAACCCACTGGCTGACATCATGATCATGAACACAAATTCATCAGCACATGTAACTTAGTACCCAAGGATCTCATACGATGGATCATTGGATTCTTTTAACTTGGTCACTTGTATTCATGAATGCCACAGGACTCCTTTCATATGGAAAAAAAATCAAACAGGATCATAGAGCCACTAACTCACTATATTCCCCAATCGAGTGGTTCTCAACCTGTAGGTTGCAAGCCTTTGGGGATGGAAGACCCTTTTTCAGGGGGTCATATATCAGATAGCTTGCATATCAGATATTAACATTATGATTAATAACAGTAGCAAAATTAGAGTTATGAAGTATCAATAAAACCATTTTATGGTTGGGGGTCCCCACAACACGAGGAAGTGTGTTAAGAAGATGGAGAACCACTACCCCAGTCTCTCTCCTTACTGATAACTTCTCAGAGGCTCTGGACTTTTTTGCACAGTTCTGATCGCTTAGTGAACAATTCTGTGGGTTGAATGTGAGCTGTCCATTGGAGTATCATTTGTTCGAACCCTTGGTCCCCAGCTAATAGTGTGGGTTAGAATAGTTGTAGAACCTTCAAGTGCTGGAGCCTTGCTGGAAGATGTGGGCTACTGAGGATGGGCTGTGAGACTTCATAGTCCAACCCTATTTCTGGTTTATTCTTTAGTTTTAAACTGTGGATACAAGGTGACCAGCTGTCACCCTGCTCCAGAATCTCTCTCTCTCCCTTCCCTGCCATGATAGGCTGTGTCGTTATAAAGTATAAGCTACAATAAACACTTCTATTCATAAGTTGCTTGTGGTTGGGTATTTAGGCAGGACAAGGTTAGGGTAGCAGATACAATCATTGCACGGTCCCTGCAGGCACTATCCTATGGCACCAGCAAGTGCTATGAGCTGGAGGACTTCTTTCCAGTTGAGGACTCGAGAAGCCCTCGGCTGAGGGAGCCATTGTTCTCATAGCTTGGCCATTCAGCCTGAAGATAGGTCCCAAGACCATGTTTACACTTTGCCTCACTTCCAATATGAAGCTTTTAATTTTATTGTTACCATGTGTATGTTCCTTTGTATATAGCCAGTTACCAGAGCATCCTGGGCAACTGGAGGCAGCAAGATCCATATCTTTGTGTAAATTAATTTTATTCTGATTTAAAGGACTCATGACATTCTAACAGAGAAAAGGAAGACTCCTGTTTATAAGATTCCTGTTAGGGCTGTGTGTACAGAGAGCTTGCTTAGCATGATTGAGGCCCTGTTTACTTTAAGGCCTCACTGCTGCTGAGAATTAGAAGGTCCAATGTTTATGGCCTGATCCAACATAGCTACTACAGCATGATGCAAGGTAGGTGTTGGATGAGCCTCATTTAGAAGTGAAGTCATACTCTCTGGTTTGCCACAATGAAAACTCTTTCCCTATGTTTAGTATATGAAGAAAAAGAGTCCCTTGTTCCTGGTCTTCTCCATGGATGTCACCAGATTGTTTCCTTCATCCCATTCTCTATCAACATTCTGGTTTGAATTAAAGAAAAACAGAGGGAACACTTAAAGGAGGCTCAGGAGGTCATTCAAATTTTCAAGGAGGGGTAGGCAGCTTTCATAATGCCACGGTTTTACACGAGGGTTTGGTGAGTTTCTCTAACAGAGTTAAAGTAATTCAGTAAGAGAACTGGAAATGAATGCTCAGCAGAAAGTCGACTCTGTCCACACAAAGGAAGAATGGCACAGACCGTGGATGTGCTTCGTATTAGGAGAGGATAAGTGATGAGCAGATAAGTGGTGAGCAGCCTGTGATTGGCATGAGTCTGTTTCCTGTGTGCTCATCTGACTTAAATCCAAGAGGACCTCACCCCGAGAATTGGTACCTGGGATATTTTAAAGTCCGACAATTTTTATTTTCAAGTCTGCAAAAGGCTTTCCTGCTAGGGGGCAATTCCTACTGTACTGGAAAGGAGTGAGGTGGTGAGGGGTGAGGCGTGAAGGGTGAGGGGTGAGGGGTGAGGTAGTCAGGTATTTTCAGCAAAGGAAAGACATCAGAAGGAAGAAGTGGTGTGGACAGAAGCTGGGGCATTTGGTGCTGGGATGGGAGAGCAATGCGCAGAGTCATGGCAGGTGTGCAGGAGTGATTCAGCAAAGACAATGAGACACCCACATCCCAGAGTTCCCTCCTGCACTCTCACAGGCCGGCTCTGCCCCATCTGTCTCAGCCTCCCATGATTCTTCTGGGACTGTCCTGCCACAGCTCTCCTTTACCTGTCTATTTGCTGGAACCTTCTAGACCTAGTTCAGGGTCACCTTTTGCTGTGATACTTCCTTCACATTCCCATTACTCTCAGGTCTAGTTTCTTTAACTCTTTGTAAGCCAAGCATCTTCAATGGCACGGCAGAGACCAGCCGTCCCGTTATCTTTCGCATCTCTCCATCTAGTAGCTTACCTCAGCAGCTGCTGCTGACAGAGCGAGTGCTTGGTGCACTAATTATCTCATATGAACGTTCCTTGTCTCTTTCAATTAAATACCTTTGACAGAAACAGCAGAACAATGCAGTTCCATTTATCCCAAAATATTCAGCAAAGTGCTAGGTAATCATAGTGGCTATCACCTAATGAACATGTCATGTGTTTGGGCCTGTGCTACGTTCTCTGTAGGCATGAACTCAATTAATCCCCACCACCATCTTAAGAGGTACCACTTCAGTTTTTCCATTAAGGAAACTGAGATTTCCAGAGGGCCAGTCAATTGCCCAAGACCATGAAGCTAGTAAGCTGGACAAGTAGAGACGAAGCCCACCTTGCCCTTACCCTTGACTTTTTGCACATAAAACCCTTACAAACGGTGTGTGACCTGGAGGGCTTTCCAGCTGGGGACTCTTGAGGTCATTTCTCCAGGGAGAAATTGTTCTCATATCTGGTCTTGTGAGTTACAGGTGTGACTTTTTAGTGAACTTGTCTATGCTCATCTTTGAACATCTTGATACTAATGGGTTGGTTTTTATCTTTTAAAAAATTCAAGGGCTTTTTTTTTTTTTGAGAATTTTGTCCAATATATTTCCATTGTACCTACCTCTCTCTGGCAATTCCTCCCATTTGCAGTCTTTACTTCTCTACCCACCCAACTGCATGTCCTCTTCATTGACAAACAGTATTTTATTTATGTGTTTGTATGTGTATGTGCCACATATGTACAGGCACCCACGAAGGCCAGAAGACGGTGTCAGATTACGTGAAACAGAGACTGTTTGTGAGCTGCCTGACACAGGTGCTGGCATCTCATCTTAAAGAGAGGGGGGAAAAAGTATAAATCCAGAGTATGGAACTAGAAAGATGGCTCATTGGATAAACATTTGTTGTGAAATCACCGGGACCCGAGTTCAGACACTGAGTACCCATAGGATGCCAGGTGTGGCTACCCAAGCCTATGATCCCTGGAGTGGCAGGGGTGGGGTGAAGTGGAGGCAGGCCAATCCCAAAGGCTTACTGACATGCTAGTGAGGCTGAACTGTAAGCTCCAAGTTCAGTGAAAGACCCCGTCTTAATAAAACAAGATGGAGAACTATAGACAAAGATACACGAGGCTGATCTCTGGTCTCCACATGTGTATAGGTGGGAATGCAACTGCATACTCATAACCATACACAATAACAACGATAAAATAAAAGGCAGCACCCTTTTTGTACAAAGCTCATGTTTAGCAGTGAGCCATAGTAATTTCCTGTTACTCAGACTTGATCTGAAAATTGAATAGAAAATGTTCATCCCTCTCAGGCCACCTTTGGGTTTTCATAAAAGCTACAGGAAGCAAAGAGTGTGATGAGGGCTTCCAACCGGGTTCCTCCTCTTCTGAAGGTGAAGTGGAAACTGGGCAGGTGTCCAAATGCTTTACCAAACCAGCAAATGCTACTAGAGACTCCCTAGAAACCATTTAGGGCTCACAAAGCCCAGTGAACACAGGCAGACCTGGGTTGCTCATTAAAAGAGGAAACAGGAAATCAGCATCAAAGGGCAAGCTCTTTGGACGAGGCGTTCATGTGACATACATGGATCATCCCTGAAGAGCAGGCACAAAGAGTGTCCTTCACTTCTGGGCTTGTTATATCCAAGCCCCACCCTAAGTGCCAGTATGGTGTTTGCTAAGCCTGGCCTTTGTGAAGCTCCCTGGGGTCTCCCTAGAAATGCAAGCATGCAGCAAAGTGGATGAGCAATGTAATGAGCTGTCCCTCTGTTAGGGCACGGAGGTGGGTTTTCTCTCCATTGTCTATTTGTATATTTACAAATGAGTAATGAGGTCAATTTGGGACAAGCATATTTTGTGCCACAGTTTGGACAGATGTGCAGGGCCTCTGGAAAGCACAGCTGCTTGGTCCAAGTGACAGCTCTTGCCAAAAGTACTAAATGTTCAAAAAAGCTATGTCACCAGGATGCTCAGAGGAACCCACTGGCCATCAGAAAATCTGCATGTAATGAGTCATAGTTGAATTGTGTTGATGCTTGAAGTGGCTTTCTCCAAGTATGAGCACACAGCCTCTAAAGACAGATTAATAATTTATACTTTGTTATCACAGATATCAATCCCCTTCTGTTTTTTGTTTGTGAGCATGTATGTTTGCTTACGTATGTTTATGTTGTAGAGGTGCATCTGTATGTGAACAGATGCACATGTGTTTATGTGCACATGGAGGCCAGGACAAGACTGGCTGTCATTCCTCTGGTGATACCTACTTTGCTTTTTGAAAAGGAGTCTCTCACTGATCTTGGGGTCACAATTTTTGGAAGACTAGGTAGCCATGGAGGCCCCAAGAATCTACCTGTCTCGGTCTTCCCAATGATAGACTTACAAGTGCCTACCACCTTGTCCGTCTTATTTTCATGAGTTTTGGGGTTCAAATTCAAGGCCTCATGTTTGCAAGGCACGTACTTATTGACTGAGCTCTCATACCCACCCAATATTTTATATCTCTAAAAGATTAAGCCAGACATTACTCAGGTTTTCAACTTTGCTCTGTGTGTCAATGCAACTCTGAGCATTTGCTTATAGGCACAGGCTGACAAGGAATAGGGATGATATGATTAACTGTAAAAGTCCTGAGCTACCACACTGGAAAAGTCCAGAGAGCTTGCCACAGATACACTACAATGCTGTTTTTTTTTTTTCTATCCAACAGGTAGCAGCCATGACAACAGTTGTACACTTCTGTAGTTTTGCCCATACTCAACCCAGAGCATTGGCTTGTGAAGCACATACACTTCTAAGCTTTCTAGGTGCTTCTACATCAGCTCTAAAGAAGCAGGACAGAGTTATACTATCACCCGAAGTGTTTAACAAGTCCGGATTTCCCTGTGGCTGTCTTGTATTTGGTGCTGCCAAACATTTTCTATCTGCCATTCCAATTGGTACAGTCTTACTTAATGTTGCTCTGCTCATACATAATACTAGACATTAGTGTATTTATATATTTAAAATTTTATTACAGTCTATTTATAGAGGGTGTGTGTATGTGTGTGTGTGTGTGTGTGTGTGTGTGTGCATGCACACACCACAGCACAGGAGTAGAGGTCAGAAGGCAACTTGATGGGGTCAGTCCTTTTCTTCTATAGTGTAGATCATAGATATTGAATTTGGGATGTCAGGTTTGGAAATAAGCACCTTCCCCTGGTGAGCCATCTCACCAGCCCCTGCACTTTTTTCTTTTTGATTTGTGACCCCTAAAGTACCTTTATCTGCATTGCCAGGTTTCTGTTGGGTAGTTAGTCCCAGCCCATGGTTTGTTTTCATTGTTAAATTGGATATTTTTTTTTTTTTACCAGCCAGATTATAATTATGCAGTGACATTTCCAACACAGGTCATATGAGTTTCCTTACATATCTTCTGACAGAAGACAAAATGGTCTCCTCTCCCTACATTTAAATAACATGAAATCTTTCTTAAGCTTTATTAATGCATAGTGTGAGATGGTGGTGCAACTTCTCTCCACAACCTGTCTGCTCGCTCCCTCTGACCTGTGATGTCATTTGTTATACGTTGGTCTTCTTGTGTGAGGACTTCAGCATCTATACGCTAGGTTTGCCCATTGGGCTCTGTGCTCATCTCTCTGTTGACAAACTGCTGTCTTATGAACTGACCTTCACATACCCCGTCGGCCCAGGGCTGGCAACCAACGAAGGGTTTTATTCTCTCTCCCCAAACTGTAGTATCTTTTCTCTGGGTTCCCATGAATATTTGAATATGTTTGTAAAACGTGTTCCCTAGATTTCTAATCAACTATCTTTGTATTGTTGATTGATTTGTTAGCACAGGGAATATGTGAAAAATTCAGTTTCACAGCACAGCAGTGTGGAATAACTTTGAATTACTTCACACCACCTTTTAAAAAGATTTATTTAATGTTTGTTGCATTGTGTGACAATGAGTGTCTGCCATGTGTGTGCAGGTACCCAAAGAAGCAAGAAGAGAGCATCAGAACTCCAGGATCTGGACTTACAAGTGCTTGTGAGCTGCCAGGTGTGGGTGCTGGGAACCAAACTGAAGCACATACTCAGTCCTGGAGCCATTTCTATGGCCCTCCTACCATCTTTTGTGTATGTCACTGTTTTGCCTTTTTTCCAAATCAATCATTACATATTTGTTGAGGTTAGTGTAAATTATTTGAGAGCTTTTCTGATGTTGCTGATGTTGTTAGCGAAACTGTTAAGTCCATTGGAAATAGCTGCTTATTGTACATAGGATGTATTGATTATTTCCCAGATTTAGTCTGCTAATGGCATACAAGCTAAGTAAATACAGAGTTACATTAAGTGATTCTTCATAATCTATGACAATGGCATGTTTTTGTTTTTACTAGTTTTTAGCCAGATGTGAAAACATTTTTAATGCGTATTTATTTTTTAGTTAGGATTTCAGCATGTTTGATAGTATATTTTTAAAACACCACTAACTAGACATAAATTTTTGTCTATATTAATAATTGAGATTGGCCTATAAATTTATGTTCATACATATAAGGATGCAAAAACCTTATAGAATGTATTGTAAAGCTCCCTCTTTTTTTCTTTCTCAACTTTTAGATTTTTTTTTTAAAAAAGGTTAAAGTTATAAATGTATGCTCTTTGGGGAATAATATAGTTTGTCTTAAGTTGTTTACCTCTACCACCTGAACAAGCCCAATAGACTTCCTTCATCCCAAGCATCCTGTTACCTTCCATTTGTCTCTGTCCATGAACTAGACTTCTCTATGATTACACATTTACCTCAACATTACCAGAAAACTCTCCCGTGTTGCTCTTTAGTTTTCAGTTCTAGTAACACATTGATTTCCTGCCCCATGGGAGAAGGACTTATTTTCCTTTCTTTCCCTTGCTCCTGAACACACATGGGCTTCTTTCTAGTTCCCTATCCTCCAAGTAGAGCAGTTAGAAAACACCTTAGTGTGGTCACAACAGCATTTTCTTTAGACATTGCATACCAGCTACTAGAAATTGAGACCATGTCTTCCTTTTTGGTTTTACTTTAAGTAAATAATGATGATGGTTGCCTTTTGGTTTGTTCCTTGCTTAGCCTTGAATGTTCCATCACTAACTCAACTCCCAATAGGACCCTTCATCAATTCTCTAAAAGCCTCCTTTCATATCCCATGAATACAGTGGTTATTCTGTCAGTTCTAATACAGAAAACCCTCTCCAGGAGAATTCTGTACTTTTACAAAGTAATGCTAGTGCCACTACAAATGGGACTAGGTACAGTTGGGCCAGTGTGGTAAAGGGTGGGTCTGATTATTTACACAGGCTTCCTTAACAAAGGACTTCTTGGAGCCTTTAAAATGTTTCATGCATGAGTCAATATTGTCCAAACATCTTGCCCATGGAATACATGTCACTTTGTATGTAATATATTTTGGAATGGAATATCCTAAGTTTTTGTTCAGTGGTTTTGTTTGGTTTGAGTATTTCACCATTCCTGTTGCCTGTATTTTAAAATGTCTAGTCAGTCCCCAAGTTGGAAGAACTATAAAATGTAAACAGAAATTCCTATTTATTTATTTATTTATTTATTTTCTTGGAATAGCAAGAGAAACAGCCGCAAGGATGACTTCTGTCTTATACCAAGTTTCCTGACTAACTTCTCCTCTCTCAATGAAGTCACTGAGTAACAGGCAATGTTTGTCTAGTTCTCAACTACGGGTCCAAGGGACATAGGCAAACTGGTGTCTGAGGGCTAAGCTACTACAGGGAGGGCCCAGAAGATCAAGCTCAAGAGGAGTTCTTCTTGATAGACTGGAATATTAAGCTTCTCTCAAGGAACTCATGCTCCTGTCCCTGTGTTGTAAGATTGCAAGAACTGAGGCTTCATCCATGAGCAGGTAAGGACCAAGTCTAGACACGATGAAGATGCAGAGTGTGACTCACATAAAGATCTTGGGGACTGCTTAGGGTTGGACTGTGGTTAAGAAATCAACTGGTGGGTGGTTTTTATAGCAGTAACTGAGTTTGGTAATACTTCATATAACTTAAAAGCTGGAATGGTTCTATTTTTGTAAGATAGAACAGGAACCCAGATCCTAAAAGTGTCAATGAATTAAGAAAGATGTACAGATGAGCACCAGAGGCTACTGAAGCTATATGCTTGGGTCAACATTTTTCTCATCTAACACTTCGTTCTCTAGCCATGCTTGTTTGGCATCCACAGGGTGATAGCCTTCACTTGGGTATACTAACTTGTGTGTTCTCAAAGCACTAACTGTCCCCTGTCAAGATACTAACACAAAAGGGTAGCAACTGAGGCCAGGATTTCACTCCACCAGGAGCCTATGATGACGCCATAGACTTCTGACACAAACTTCAACAGAAGGGTTGCCTACCTGAGAAGTCTAGTTACCTATGCCTGATAGTAAGCAAAGATAATATGCAAAATAGAGAGGGGCACCTCCCTGTGCTAACTGGAACAGCAAACGGACTGGAAGAAGCCACAACAGCCGGTGGGAAGCTACTTTGCAGGAATGCTTCCTGAGTTCCCAGGTAGTTGTTTTTGGAGCTGAACATAAATGGAAGGTTTTTTTCTTTAGTTACTGGCAGCTGAACAGTTAAGACAGACATCTGCTCAGAGGGACAGACTCCCCTCCCTGATTGCCTCCTCTTCCTTACTCATCCAGGCTTTGCAATCTTGGTTAACACATGAACCCTTAAGATCTGGATTTCTATTGCTCCCAGAGGCACTATTAAGAAGTGTAGCCTTGTTAGAATAGGTGTGGTCTTGGAGAAAGTGTGTCACTGTGGGGTGGGCTTTGAGGCTTCAGAAGCTCAAGCCAGGCTAAGCATCATTCTCTCTTCCTGTTGCCTACCAATCCAGATATAGGACTCTCAGCTACCTCTCTAACACCATGTCTGCCTGTATACTGCCATACTTCCTGCTGTGATGGTACTGGACTAAATCTCTGACCTGTAAGTCAGTTTCAATCAAATGTTTTTCTTTATAAGAGTTGTCATGGTCTTAGTATCTCTTCATAGCAATAGAAACCCTAGCACAGTGTGTGTGTGTGTGTGTGTGTGTGTGTGTGTGTGTG
>JADRCD010215042.1:0-27324 GCA_019843815.1 Montemys delectorum
TTTTTTTAAAAAAAGAAATAAAACAAGGAAGGAATAAGTGAAAGGAAAAAGAAAAAAAAGATTTATAAGGGAAGATAATACATAAAAGCCCATATCATTTATAGGGAAACATCCATTTCCAATCACTTTGGAAACCATTTGATGCAAGTAAAATGACACATTTAATGTATTTCTAGAAACCAACCAAACGATCAAGAATTTATATGCCCTGACGAGTCCTTAAAAATTAAGAATGAAAAAAAATGAAAAGGAAATTAAGACTTTTTCAAATAAACAAAAAATAAGGGAATTTGTTGCCTATAGTCATGTATTGTAAGACTCACTAATAAAGGTAGTTCAGAAATTCTACAGAAAGAAAGAATACCAAAGAAAGCAGAAATGAAGTCAAATCTAAATCTATTAATTTTTCATTAACTTGAAAGATGACATTTCAACATATTAACATTAGTGTACTTAATTGGGTGGACAAATTAATTTCATTACATATGCACAAATATAATATGTCTATGTGTCAGTAAAATAACAGCAATAATGAAATTATGTAAGTAAAATAACTACCATGGAAGGACAGAGGGAGTTAGGAATAATCTCTTTTAAGCACTATTATTACTTGTAAATTACCATATTGACTTAGAGTATTATACCAAATCATAATGCAGCAACTAGCAAAAAAAATATTTAAGAAGTGTCATTGGATGCCAGGCAGTGGTGGTGCATGACTTTAATCCCAGCACTTGGGAGGCAGAGGCAAGTGGATTTCTGAGTTCGAGGCCAGTCTGCTCTACAGAGTGAGTTCCAGGACAGCCAGGGCTACACAGAGAAACCCTGTCTTGAAAAACCAAAAAGAGCCTAAAAAAAATAAAATAAAATAAAAAAGAAAGAAAAGAAATGTCATTAGTATGTAGAATCATTTTAAAAAATGGTCAGCTAGATCTACAAGTGGCAGTAAGTGTGTGAAAAATACCAACTTGTACAAAGAATAATAGCAGCAAATGAAAAACAGAAGACACTGACATTGTTGCAATTATGTCCATAATCAGTTTGAACATCTGCTGCATATATGTAACAATTAAAACTCAGTAGTTGTCACAGTTATCAGAGTCTTGGGGCCAATTACATATTGTTTATGGAAACTCACTTTAAATATAAAGGCATAAGGAAATTAAACTAAAGTTATTGAAAAATACAACATATTAAAAATAGTAAGTATAGCACAGCAGAGTTAACTCCCAGTAGAAATTGGATATTGTGTATACCTAGCAACACAACAGTAAGTGTAATGGAACACAACTAATAAAACTTTAAAGAAAGTCAATTACTCTATTATTTTTAGAGATCAACTCTATAAGAAATGGGAGGATCCAGCATGAGGGAAAATATGAAGGATGCAGCTGAATTCAACAATGGTCCAATACATTGTGTAAAGTTGATAGTATAGACTTTTGTATCCAATAAAAACAAAACCACATCCTTGTCAAGGAGACATGAGATATTGAACAATTAAGTCATATTATCACTCATAAAAAGTTATGTAAATTTCAAAGAATTAAAAAAATACAATACTTGCTACCAGACCACCTTGGAATAAAAGAAACTAGACTAGACATCAATAACAGAATGACAACTGGGAAAATAATAAAAAGTAGTGTGGAGATTAGACAATATGTTTCTAACACAATCAAGAGGAATTTAAAGTTGTCTCAAATATAAATGAAAATAAAATTTCAAATGACCAGATGCTTTGAAAGCTGAGACCGGATGAACACAAATTCAATGTTAGACTAAGCAACATAATTAGAATGTTTTAAAAAGTTTTAAAGTGAAAATATTCACAATATTATTAGCATTACAGCTAAGTGGTTAGAGCTCATGTCCAAAGAATGTCATACCTTATGTTCAATCCCAGCACTAGAATAAATAAATTGAAAAAAATCTTGAAAATTATAGCAAGAATCAAGGAAATGGAAAGTAGGCAATTTATGGAGAAAACTAAAGCAACTAACAAATCAATTAAATTGATTAAATCTGTAGTCAGGCTTATTAAGAAGTGGGTACAATGTAATAATACATAAGAAAATAAACAGAAAACAGTTTTTTTTAAATTAAATATTTACTTTATTTACATTTCAAATGATATTCCTTTCCTGGTTTCTCCTCTGGAAAAACAAAACAAAACAAAACAAAACCCCTTTTTCTCCCGGCTCTGTCTGCTCACCCTCTACGCTTCCTGGACCTGGCATTCTCCTACACTGGAGCATAGAGCCTTCACAGACCAAGGGCCTCTCCTCCTATTGATGACCAACTAGGTCATCCTCTGCTATACATATGCTGCTGGAGCCATTAGTCCCACCGTGTCTGCTCTTTGGTTGATGGTTTAGTCCTTGGTCTCTGAGGGTACTAGTTAGTTCATATTGTTGTTCGTCCTAAGGGGCTGCAAACCCTTCAGCTCCTTGGGTCCTTTCTCTAGCTCCTTCATTGGGGACACTGCACTCAGTCCAATGGATGACAGTGAGTCTCTAGTTCTGTATTAGTCGGGTACTGTCAGAGACTCCCAGGAGACAGCTATATCAGGCTCCTGTCAGCCAGCACTTGCTGGAATCCACAAAAGTGTCTCGGTTTGGTGATTGAATATGGGAAGGACTCTCAGGTGGAGCAGTCCCTGGTTGTCTTTCCTTCAGTCTCTGCTCCATAGTTTGTCTGTGGAACTCCTTTGATGAGTATTTTGTTCCCCCTTCTAAAAAGGATCAAAGTATCCACACTGTGGTCTTCCTTCTTCTTGAGGTTCTTGTGGTTTGTGGATTGTATCTTGGGTATTCTGAGCTTCTGGGCTAATATTCACTTATCAGTGAGTGTATACCATGTGTGTTCTTATGTGATTGCGTTAACTCACTCAGGATGATATTCTTCAGATCCATCCAGTTGCCTAAGAATTTCATAAATTCATTGTTTTTAATAGCTGAGTAGTACTCCATTGCGTAGATGTACATTTTCTGTATCCATTCCTCTGCTGAGGGACATCCAGGTTGCTTCCAGTTTCTGGCTATTATAAATAAGACTACTATGAACATCGTGGAGCATGTGTCCTTATTACATGTTGGAGCATCTTCTGGGTATATGCCCAGGAGAGGTATAGCTGGGTCCTCAGGTAGTATTATGTACAATTTCCTAAGGAACCGCCATGCTGATTTCCAGAGTGGTTGTAACAACTTGCAATTTCCCCAGCAATGAAGGAGTACTCCTCTTTCACCACAACCTCACCAGCATCTGTTGTCACCTGAGTTTTTGATCTTAGACCTTCTGACTGGTGTGAAATGGAATCTCAGGGTTGTTTTGATTTGCATTTCTGTGATGACTAAGGATGTTGAACATTTCTTTAGGTGCTTCTCAGCCATTCAGTATTCATCAGTTGAGAATTCTTTGTTTAACTCTGCACCCTATTTTTAATAGGGTGATTTGGGTTTCTGGAGTCTAACTTCTTGAGTTCTTTGTATATATTGGATATTAGCCCTCTATCAGATATATGATTGGTAAAGATATTTTCCCAATTTGTTGGTTGCCTTTTCATCCTGGTGACAGTGTCTTTTGCCTTACAGAAGCTTTGCAACTTCATGAGGTCCCATTTGTCAATTCTTGATCTTATAGCATAAGCTATTGGTGTTCTGTTCAGGAAAATTTCCCCTGTGCCTATGTGCTCGAGGCTCTTCCCCACTCTCTTCTCTGTTACTTTTAGTGTATCTGGTTTTATGTGGAGGTCCTTGATCCACTTGGACTTGAGCTTTGTACAAGGAGATAGGAATGGATGGATTTGCATTTTTCTACATGCTAACTGCTACTTGAGCCAGCACCATTTGTTGAAAATGCTGTTATTTTTCCACTCAATTCTTTTAGCTCCTTTGTCAAAGATCAAGTGGCCATAGGTTTTTGGGTTTATTTCTTTGTCTTCAATTCTATTTCATTGATCTACCTGCTTGTCACTGTACCAATACCATGCAGTTTTTATCACAATTGCTCTGTAGTACAGCTTAAGAATTTTTCTTGTGATGAATATGAAGTTTTCTTCCCAATCTCTTTTGATTTCTTTTGATTAGAAGTCTATTTTGTTAGGTATTAGAATGGCTATACGAGCTTGTTTCTCGGGTCCATTTACTTGGAAAGCTTTTTTCCAGCCCTTCACTCCGAGTGACTATCTATCCTTAGTTTTGAAGTATATTTCTTGTATGCAGAAAAAGTATAGATCCTGTTCACACATCCATTCAGTCAGTCTGTGTGTTCTTATTAGGCAAGTATGTCCATTGATATATTTAGAGTTATACAAAACCAGTTATACATTTCAATTTCTGTTTTTTTTTTTTTTTTTGTTGGTGGTGACAGGAGTGTGTGCATGTCTGTGTTTGTATGTTTGTGTGTTTGTGTGTGTGTGTGTGTGTGTGTGTGTGTGTGTGTGTGCTTCTCTTCTTTTGCTGGTGTGAGATTATTTATTTCCTCTGTTTTTATGTGTATAGTTACCCTTCTTGGCTTGTAGTTTTCCTTGCAGTACCTCCCTTAGGCCTTCTTGATGGCTATTGTTTAGAGTTGACTTTGTTGTCTCTATATATGGAGATATAGTATTGCTAGGTATAGTAGTCTGTGCTGGTAGGTGTGATATTTTAAAATTTGCAAGATTTCTGTGCAGGCCCTTCTGGCTTTAAAGTCTCCATTGAGAAGTTGGGTGTAATTAATAGGTCTGCCTTTATATGTTACTTGGCCTTTTTCCTTCACAAATTTTAATACTTTTTTTTGTTGCTGTTGTTTTTCTGTGTGGTTAGTGTTTTGATTTTATGTGGCAAAGGTGCTTTCTTTTCTGATTCATTCTATTTGCTGTATTCATTCTATTTGCTGAATCATTGTATTTGTATTCATTGCTATTTGTTCTGTAAGATTTTTATAGTCAGGTCCTCCCTTAGTTTGGGAATGTTTTCTTCTATGATTTTTTTTTTTACAAATATTTCCTAGACCTTTGAGTTGAGATTTTTCTCCTTCTTCCATTTCTGTAATTTTTAAGTTTGGTCTTGTCATACTGTTCCAGATTTGCTGGATTTTTTTTTTATTAGGAATTTTTTGATTTAACATTTTCTTTGTCTGATATGAATTTTTTCTAAATCATATTTTCTATAGTTGAAATTATTCCTCTCATCTCTTATATTCTATTGGAGATGCTTAAGTTTGTATTTCCTATTTGCTTACCTAGATCTTCTACCTCCAGGATTTCCTGAGTTTGTATTTTCTTTGTTGCTTAAATTTCCATCTTATAGTCTTGAATATTTTTATTCATTTCCTGCATTGATGTGTTTATTTTTCTTGGCTTTTTTTTTTTGGGATTTATAAATTTCCTTTCATTGACTTTTGTGTTTTTCTCATTTGTTGTTGAAAGACCTTTATTATCTTCCTAAAGTTAGTTTTAAAGCCATTTTCTTGTACTTCAGCTATGTTGGAATATTCACAACTTTCTCTAGTAGGATAACTGGGCCCTGGTGATGCCATATTGCTCTGGCTGTTGGTGATTTTGTTCTCACATTGGTGTCTAGGCATCTGGATTTGCAATAAATGTCAGTCTAGGAGGTCGGTTGTGACTTTTTGTTTTGTTTTTGTTGGATGAATATTTTTCTTTGCTTTTGTTTCCTTTTTGGTTTTCTGGTCTTTATGATTTGTATTTCTGATGTCCAGTGTAACCCATGGTTCAGTAGAATATCCCTGTCATAGTTAGGGGCTGGACTTCTGCTGGTTAGCATGGCCTTTGTTTCAGTAATGGATCCCTGCTCTTCTAACTGGCCTGTGCTTGAGCAGCAGATATCCAACCTTATAGGGGTGGGGGCAGTCAGTGGTGGGGTGTCAGTAGCTAGGGCCTTTCATATCTGAAGTGAATGAGTGGGAGGATTCAGGTGACATATGGGGATTTTATCTGATCTTTCTGGAATGACATGTATCTTAGTAATGGGATATTGACCTTAGGTGGGGTTATGGGAGTGGCTTGGGGTGGGTTTCAAAAAGGCATCTATGGTGTGCTCTTTTCTGGCTGGCAAGACCTATACCTGAGCAGAGGATACCCACCCTAATTGGGATAGGGGTACTAGGTGGACTTCAACAAGTTTTGCTTGCTTGTGGAATACATCTTTAGGATCTGAACTAAGAGCATGGGAGGATTTCAAGTGGAGGTAGGCGTTTTGTTTGTTTCCTAATGTTTTGATTTGCTTTCTACTGCTCTGAACAAACAACAAAACCAAAAGTAACTTGTGAGAAGAAAATGTCCACGTAGATTGTAGGTGACAGTACATATCATTGAGGGAAACTAAGGAAGAAATTCAAGGCAGAAACCTGAAGAAAAAAAAAACTGAAACAGACCTCACAAAAGGACACTGTTTAATGGCTTGATTCCCGTTTCTGGCTTACCTTGCTTTCTTATTTCACCTAGGACCACCTGCCCAGGAGTGAAACAACCCACAGTGGCCTCTCCCTAAGCAATTATTAACCAAGAGTGCCTACGTAGTCATGCCCACAGGACTATCTGATCGATTCAGTTCTTCTATTAAGATTTATTCTTCTCCATTATGTCTAGATTTGTGCCAATTTGGTAGAAACTAAAGCACAGATAGTTATATCAGGTTTTATAAAGCTACAGAGACAAAGACAATATACAGTATTATCAGATTGACCGACACTAGAAAATTTGATGAGATGAGGTTGTAGGCATTCCTTTGAGGGATTATTTTAATTATACTAATTAAGCAGGAAGATTCAGGCAGTATTGTCTCATGTGATAAGTGTCTAGTCTTACGTTAAAGAAGAACGCAAGCAAGCTGAGTACCAGTATTCATCATGATCTGTATCGTAACAGTGGATCCATGACCAACTACCCTAAGCTCCTGATGGCAGTACTTTCTTACCATGATGCACCATAACCTCACACTGTGAGGCAAAATAAACACATTCTAGCTTGTTTCCCCAGTCTATTTCATTGCAGCCATTGGAAAAGTAACAGAGACAAACATGTTGAGATTTCCTTCAATGTGTATCTAAGTGTTGTGTATGATGCTATGGAGGTTAAGATTAATGGTGGAGTCCCAGAATATTAGTAATGGTCAAAAGGTAGGATACTTTTCAAGGAAAGCTACAGGCACTGAATGAATGAATCTAATCCAAAAGAGAGGCCATATGTGCCTCACATGTGCTGCAACAGAACTAGATGGATGTGACTGCTTAGGACTGCTCGAGCCCAGGTATTTTATCAAGAGTTACACATACTTGACAAAGAGTTTCTGATTGCTCGCTGCCCTCATGAGATCTCATTTATTTCTAAACTTGCACTGCTATTTTTTGTCCCTCCATGTTAGGAGATAAATATTCATGCTGCCATTGTGGGTTAGAAGCATGAAACTTATATTTTGATTTTACAGATGTTCAAAGTTAAGAGAATTGTTAAGTTTCAGAAAAAAAAAACCTTAGAAATATGGATAGTTATGGACATTGTTAAGACTACAGATATTTTAAAATTAGATTGAATGATTTTTGCATTATGAAATGACTGTGATGTCATCTCTAGGAACCATTTCAAATGGTTCTATAGGAACTAGGGCTGGGATTACTTATGGATTACAGTTATGCATTTGTATATCAAATTGATAAAGAATTCTTATGCTTACATTTGATTGCCATTTTGACTATTTAGTGATGCCTATGGTATTAGTGAGACACCTTTCTGGGTTATCTTTGAAGGCATTTCCAGAAAAGATTGATTAATCCAGGATGGAGACCTTACTCTAAATGTAGATAGACCATTTTATGATGAGCATACATACTAAATTAAATAGAAAAATGAAGAAGTCAGTATATTACAACCATTGTTTGTCCTCTTCTTCCTAATATTTCAATATGGAAAAATTCCCAGCTCCAGATTCTACACCATGTGGTCTATCTTTCCATCTCTGCCATCACAAACCCTACTTTTTAAAGCTGGGAGCCAGGGCTGAAGAGATAGCTCAGGAGTTAAGAGCACTGACTGCTCGTCCAGAGATCCTGAGTTCAATTTCCACCAACCACAAAGTGTTTTATTAGCCATCTGTAATAAGAATCCCATACCTTCTTCTGGTGTTTTTGAAGACAGCTGCAGTGTATTCATATACATAAAATATATAAAGAAATCTTTAAAAATATTGCTTAAAAAATAAAACTGGGAGCCAAAACAAATCAAAACAAATCTTCCTTTTAAAAGATTTTTATTTTCCATTAAATTCATACATCTTTAATTGGAACAGAAATCTATTTTTGTTCTAGAATCCCATTAACAGAATTGACATTTAGAGAAGTCACCTTAGTCTCTACTGAGTTATCCAATAGGTCAACAGGTCTTGCTAGTTTTAACTCTGGAATATCTCCAAAATTGCCACTTTCTCCTCTGTACTGATGTGATCTTTGAAGAATTGTCTATTCTTGATGTATTTCTAATTGCAACCCTTGCAAAATGTGCCTGCTATTAACTCTGTGTCCCACCTTTTCATATGCCAGTAGAAGTTTGTCTGTATTATAAATAAATTAATTAAAAATTCTAATATTTTATTTAAGTAGCTCTCTCACCTAGGAAAGCAAGACATCATCTTGGATTGTTGCTTCATTTATTATCCTCCTTCTCATCATCATCATATTTCACTTTTAATAGCAGCTGCTCTGTGTGATTAATTATCCCCTAAACGCTCCAGCTGTTAAATATTTCTTTGTCTGTTACCCATCATTTTTACGGTTAATTAATTTCTAAAGCTTCTATAGCATTCTGATCAAATGGCTGTTTTCTGTGAAGTATCTGTCAGATGGCTGCTTCTTTTATCTGAAAATAACTCGTAGTTGTATTTGGGTTAATCTGTCAGCATTTTAAATCTGTCTGCATTACTTCATTCCCAATTCTCAAGCTCAAATAGTTTTGTATTTCCCTGTGTTGCACTAGAATGTGGACACATCAAGGGCTTAGTTATGATAGATTGAACGTAAATGCCTACATATCAGAGAACGCACAACTCTAGTTTGTTCACAAGCCACTGAGCAACCGAACCCTGCTTACATGAGTGTGATACTATATGGACACGGATGTGTGACACATAGGTTCTCTTTTTAACATGATTTAATGAACAGTGAAAACTCCTACAGTAATGAATCTGTATAAAATATTGCATAGAACTTAAATGATCTAGAATAACTTCTGAAATCCAACTAAATTACTTGAGAATTCATCAAGTAATTTAAATGTTGAAGTCAATGTTCCATTTTCTACTTAAAATTTCTTAAAATTAGCAACTTCCAACTAAAACATACTGTTATCACAAAAAGTAAGTTGAGACCAAAATGTATTCATTATTTACCATGAATGAAGTGCTATATAATGTATTCGGAAACCAAAATACTCCTGTGTAACAAGTATGTATGTATAATTACTTACTCATTCACATAAATGCATCTATATTTTAATGCATATTGTAACATTCTATTTTTATTTATATGATTAAGATGTAGTATATTTTCTTTTATCTTGAGCTTGTCATGATATTTTATTCCTCATACATTAGTTTAGAAATAAGGAAAAATTAAGTTTTCTAGACTTCAAATAACTTTACTATAAATTTTATTGCTTGACTATTCTACCAAAACACAAATGATAACTGCTTCAAGAAAATATAAAATCCAAGGAAAAAGATAGACAATGACTTGAACATAAAGTTCACCCATACACATACAAGCACATACACATGAGTACATGCATAAACACACACACATACAATTGCAAGCATTTACTACACAGCTCTTAAAAATTGAAGTTGATGCATTTGGACTATCAAATTTAAAATAAAACCACTAAAAATACTGAACATTTAATTTGGTCTCACATCATAACCAAATCTGTTTTAAATTAATTGCTAAATGTTTTAAAAATATTTTGTAGCATTATATATGATATATTTAAGAGGGTGCATAGAAAAAGAATAAAAATTGCAATTGTTTTATATTCTGTAAAATACAATTCATTCTGTATAAAATATTAAAAACATAACCGAGATGGAATCCAAATATTCAAAACTGGCTAAGTAGAACTGAAGTAAAACTGCTTTATTTATAAAAGGGTATAAAACAAGTAAATAATTTACACAATGACACAATATGGCCCACTTTTTTACCTCCTTTTAGGTCAATTTCTGGCATTTTAGTGTAAATATTAAGCAGTATACATAGGAAATTTATACTAGAATATGGTAGGTATAACTGATTGAAACTAAAGTAATAAATATGTGATGTGAGAATATCATTTAACTCATTTTAATTGAATATATTTATCCTTTTCTTTCCCATGTACTTAACTTTGAATTTGAACTATTATTAATTCCACACAGTTGCTATTGCTAGTACATAAAAATATACGTAGATTACACACTGCACTTAGCAATTGTTAATTTTGAGGTTTGGGAGATGGTTCTTTATGTATGAGTGCTTGCTGAACACTCAGCAGGAATAAAGTTTGAATCTCTAGTATTTGTGCAAAAAGCCCACTGTGAAACTCTGTTCCTGTACCTCTAAGCACTGGAAGGTGGTAACAGGAATATCCTAGGGGCTTTCTATCCAGTCACCCTAGCTGAAGTGGCATCCTCCAGGTGAACTGAGTGACCCTGACTAATGAAACAGGTGGAGGGCATGTCATCACTGCACAATCAAACCATCATACCATATATGTTGAACAGACTTCTGGCTATTAGCATGAAGTTTCAAAGTGTATTCATACAATGTTGTTCATATGAAGTTGTTCAAATCTCTACCTCCAGCTGGACATTAAACGATGTCCTAAGGCATAGGTTCAAGTGGGATTAGTTTATACAGTCTTTTGAACATAGTAGACAGCTGCAAAACACATAGACAACTAAAAAAAGCATCCAGTTATTTTTTTCCTATTTAATAATCTGCCAATGGGCCAATAGAATAGATTTTAGAAATTATGTTATCCTATTTTTGCAATGTTACAAAAGAGAATTAAACAGTAGGTTGTGAAAAAAAAAACCCTAAATTAACATTCTTTAATTATTCCTTTTCATGTTCAAAATTATTGTTTTAGTATAATTCACAAAATAACATACTGGCCATATGTATACATAAAAATGAATAGGTAGCTGGAGACATAGATAGACTAAATAATTTTCATTTGAGCTTAAATTTTCTTTAAGAAGTATTTCATTACAAAATAGACCATGCATTGTAAGAATGAAATTTATCTCTTGAAAAGAAAAAATGCTTCTTTACAGATCTGAACTTGAAAAGAACTGTAAAGCCTTATGTTTTAAGATATCAGAGGAAATATGACAGAAATTATAGATATATTTTAAATACTCCTAAAGCTTTTCTTTGTAGTAAAGATGTATATTTTGTGAGAGAAATACCTGACATATTGCTGCTAGAACCTATCACGTAAGTATCAAAATACAAGATTGCTCATCCATTATTTCTTTTTTATTAAACATTTTAATTGTTTACATTTCAATTGATATCCCCCTTACCCATTACCCCTCCACAAACCCCCTCCTATCCCATCCAACTCTCTCCACTTGCATTTGCCTCTATGAGGATGCTCCTCTGCCCTCTCACCTATTCCTGGCCTACCATTCAGGCATCCCCCTATGCTGGGACATCAAGCCTCTACAGGACCAAGGGCCTTTCCTCCCATTGATGTCAGATAAAACCATTTTATGCTACATATGTATCCGGAGCCATGGATTCCTTCCATGTGCACTCTTTGGTTGTCTATTAGTCTCTGGGAGTTCTACATGGTCCAGTTGGTTGGTTGATATTGTCCTTCCTATGGGGTTGCAATAATCTTCAGCTCTGTTCATTCTTCCCCAAGCTCTTCCTTGTGGTCCCTGAGCTCAGTCTGATGGTTGGCTATGAGTATCTGCATCTATATTGGTCGGGTGCTGGTAGAATCTCTCAGGGAACAGCCATACCAGGCTTCTGACATCAAGCACCTCTTGGCATCAGCAGTAGTGTGGGGGTTTGTTGTTTGTAGGTGAGATGGATCCCTAGGTGAGGAAGTCTCTGGAGCTAATCCCTTATTTCAACATTTGATGAAATTGCTTTCTTGTTTGCATTTGGTAGCAATGAAAAATAACTTCATGTCATCAGATTGCTACTTATTTTTCAAACTTTTGGTCGTCTGCCTACATTTGTGCTTCTAGGCATGAAGAATGATTTTGGATAGGTGCTGTGTCTAAGGCACCGGGTGCCCCGTGTATGTATTCTGTGAGGCCCAATAACCTAAGTGAGATTCTTGGCCTTGACCTAGCCATTATGAGATGTCTAGACACTCCAGTTTAGAAAAGGAGATGAGGGAAAAAAGAAATATATTTATTGACACACAGCCTGTCATGTTTGAATATTGGTCGAAGGAGTGACATTACTTGGAGGTGTAGCCTTGTTGGAATAAGTGTGTCACTGGGGGCATGGGCTTTAAATTCTCTGCCTAAAAGTTAGCCTTCCAATAGCAGCCTTCAGATGAAGATGTAGAACTCTCAGCTCTGTCTACACCATGCCTGCCTAGATGGCGCCATGCTCCCACCTTGATAATGAACGGAACCTCTGAACCTGTAAGCCAGCTCTAACTATTATCCTTTATAAGACTTGCCTTGGTCATGGTGTCTGCTCACAGCAATAAAACTCTAACTAAAACACCACCTTAAGAGAATATAGTGCTAGTCTTCAACAGCCTTGTAGAAAAATGAAGGAGGAAATGTATACATTTTAACATCGATAATTAATATAAGACAAATCTAACATTTTTGGGCTTTTTCATTCTCAGTTCTTCTGTTTATATTGTTCCTTTTCTATTTTCCATGCCTATCAGCCTCTGAAGTCCTGTTCTTTTGGTGAAGGGTAAGAGGTGATGGATGTCCTTCACCTTCCTAACAATTTATCTAGTCTAGTCTGCTTCTGAAGGAATAAACAGTGCAATGAAATAATGACAAAATACTGTGGCTGATTTCACATATAGCGAAGAAGAGCTGCTGCTCTCAGCAGAGGACCCTACCCCTTCATTCTGAATCCCTTTCCCTTCACGCCCCTCCATATATACACTCCTCCTGTCCAGTATTAATCTCTTTTTCCCCAGACTTTAGCTTTCTGTTACTGAGATCCACCCACAGCACATACAGTCTGCCATGATCATTTCCTGGTTACTGAACACGGTGTTCTGTTGCCTGCAATGACTTCATGTGTTTCATCCTGATGAAACAAGTATTTCAAGGTCATGCTTTTATTGCATTTCCCTCAAAGCTTTTCCTAATCTCCCCAGTCAGAATCACACCTCGGTGCTAAGCTCCTGAAGCACTGTATTATTCATCATCTGCCTTCTGGAAAGATGAACATGGTTAAATATGCCTTTGAGAATGCACTGAGATCATAGAAATCTGGGGCCATGCTTAATTATCTTGGTCGCCGCTGCCCCCCAAGAGCCTATGGCAGGTTTAGCTACTTGTCACTGGATGAATGTTTCATGTGAGTATGTCTACCCTGTCTCTCAGCTCTAGTTTTTATATTTTGTCTTGAAGATTTCCTTAATTTACTTTTTCTGTTTTGCTCAAATTATTTTATGTTCCTCTTCCCATATTTTTGCCTGGTTTCTTTCATTTTCTTTTGCTGTAAACTTTCATCAGCTGCCATTTGACTCCATAGCAAGGTTTCAGCCCGCATTTTAAGCTAAAGTCCAATGATGACACAACCTCTGCAGCCCACAAGAAGATCTTCCACTTGGGGTTGCCGTTCCTTTTAACCCATCATGCTCATGTGTCCTTCTTGGGAAGTATTCATCTCTATAGAGCACACTATTTCTTACATGTATCATCCACTCTCTTCACATAGATAAATGTTTCTGTACTATAGTTTATATTTTATTTAGGAGAAATCAACATCCTAAACAAACAGCAGAACAGTATAATGAAGCCTGTTGTTCACCTATTGTCACTGTTGTTTAAATCTTTTAAAATGCAATCATTTTGAACATGGAGGTCTCTTGTGAAAATCTGGTTTTGGAAGCTAATCAAAAATTAAAATAAAATGACACGAAAAAATAAACAAATGAAATTCTAGCTGTTTATAGTGAGGAAGACTCTTACTGAGGCAATCAAAACAAAAACAAACAAACAAACGAACAAAAATATGGCCTGCAGTGTATTCCTGGCTATTTCTACAGAAATGTGATGCTGTTTAGGACTCAGTTTTACTTTTACATGCCCAGTTTATCTCCAAAGTCCTGACAACTCACCGCATTCTGAGCTTAATATTGTTATATTTGAAAGTGGCATTAGCAAATATTGCTAAGTTAGTGTCCTATAAAGGTTAGTTCTAAAATGCCTGATACCTACCTATACAGTCAAGCAGTAAATACACAAGTAAACACACATTCTAGTCAGCTTTCTTTCTGTCCTTTCTTTCTTCTTTTAAATTGAAATATTTTAAAATAAAATATTTATGTTACTTCTCCATTCTCTTTCCTCTAGCCAGCTTTTCCCATGTAACCTATGCCTCATTTCTTTCAAAATGATGTCCTATTTTACCTTGATCATGATAGTTACATAATTTCTTTTGCTCTTTCCATTTCTTTTCCTATCTCCTTCCTTCCTACCTCTATGTTCCATCTTGATTTCTTAAGACTATCTTACCATATAACCAGAATGCCTTAAAGTTTACTCATGATATTCTTGTCTTAGGATCCCATGATAAACTGACCTGTTTCCTTCTTTCTTTCTTTCTTGCTTGCTTTTCTTTGTTCATATTTCTACTTTTCTTTTAATGATCATAATTATATTTATGTGCAAGTTTCAGTATTGGTTTGTGCATGTAAATACTGGTGTCATGAGAGACTATGAGCATCCATGGAGCTAAAACTCAGGTGACTGCAGATGCTAGTGAGGATATAGAGAAAGAGGAACACTCCTCCATTGCTGGTATAACCACTCTGGACATCAGTCTGGTGGTTCCTCAGAAAACTGGAACTAAGGACACAGCTATACCACTACTGGTATATATCCAGAAGATGCTCCAACATGTAATAAGGACACATGCTCTACTATGACCATAGCAGCCTTATAAAGCTAGAAGCTGGAAACAACCCAGATGTCCCTCAGCAGAGGAATGGATACTGAAAATGTGGTATATTTGCACAATGGAGTACTACTCAGCTATTAAAAACAATGACTACATGAAATGCACAGGAAATGGATGGAACTTGAAAATATCATCCTGAGTGAGGTAACTCAGTCACAAAAGAACACACATCATATGTGCTCACTTATAAGTGAATATTAGCCCAAAAGTTCAGAATACTCAATTTACAGACCATATGAAGCCTAGGAAAGAGGAAGACCAAAATGTGGATGCTTCAGTGCTTCTTAGAAGGGTGAACAAAATACTCACAGGAGAAGATATGGAGACAAAGTGTGGAGTAGAGACTGAAGGAAAGGCCATCCAAGATTGCCCCACTTGGGTATCCATCCCATATACAGCCACCAAACCTGTATGCTATTGTGGATGCCAGGAAGTGCTTGCTGATGGAAGCCTGATATGGCTGTCTCCTGAGAGGCTCTACTAGTGCCTGACAAATAGAGGTGGACTCTCAAAGTCAACCATTGGACTGATTGTGGGGGATCTTGATGGAGGAGTTGGAGAAGGGACTGAAGGAGCTGAGGGGGTTTCAGTCCCATGGAGGGAGCAACAGTGTCAACAGGCCAGACACCCTGGTAGCTCCCTGGAACTGGACCACCAACCAAAGAATACACATGGAGGGAGGAACCTGCTGCATAAGTAGCAGAGCATCAATGAGAGGAGAGGCCCTTGGGCCTCTTTAGGGGAATGCCAGAGCAGGAAAGCAAGAGTGGGTGGGTGGGGGAAGACTCTCATAGAAGCAGGAGGAGTAGAGATGAGATAGGAGGTTTCCAGCGGGGGGGGGGGCAGAAAAAGGAATAACATTTGAATGTAAATAAAGAAAATATCCAATAAAAATAAAAATAAAATAAATTTTAAAAATGTGGCTGGGAACTATCCAGTATGGGTGATGGGATCCCAGCTGAGATTTCTTGTAAGAATACTATGCACTTTTAACTGATGAGCCATCTCTACAGCCTGTACATCTCCTTTGCTAATAGAGATATCCAGAACTACATGCAGTATAAAAACATAAATTGTAAAATAAAATTGACCTATTTTAATTGAGCAGAATTTTATGTCTTGCTAACAAATCATTGGAGATGAAAATGCTTACAACAAGGTGATGATATAAAGATTCTCTGTTAGAGGACGTATCAGTAAGAATTACATTTGATTTCCCAGATTTCCACATTCCTCATCTGTAAGTCAATCCAGCTGCAACCTGAAACTATTTAGAAAATAAAATTCTGTGTATACTGATCCTGTAGACTTTGTCATTATCTACTAAACAATACAATATGGTCATTTGTATTACCTCCAAAGGTTATCAGGTATTATTAGTAGTCCAGAGATGAAATAAGTGTTCATGATGATTTATATAGGATGCTTACGAACGTTATGCTATTTCATATATAGAAGACATGAATATTATCAGAATGAAGTATCTATCAGAGATCATGAAACCAATTCCCTTCTGATACCAGGGTATGATGCTGTCCTCACAGAAACTCAAAAAGTAGACATAGGATTATGGTTACCTTAACAGAATAAGTGAATATCTGGAGGATACATTCACAGGTTCTCAGTGTCTCACACTCTAAAATAACTTAGTGAAAACAAAAATAAGGTGCTGTGTGATAGTCACAGTGCCAGTTTTATAAACTCCTTATAAATCATTACTGAATTTTCAACTTATAGTTGTGCTTTTCACCACTAGTACAACCAGGAATCAGGTAGTGGCTGATATACTATTCTCTTCTAAGATTCCACAAGATAGAAATATCATAGGGCTATGTTTTCACCTGTAGATGTGACTAGAGAAATACATATTTACTTCATTACTTATGAAAATCTCATTAATCTTATTACCTGAAATTACAAATGATGCTCAGTTAGTAAAGTGATCACCCAACATTCACAAGCTCTGGATTGATTCTCTGAACTTCATCTACTTTGCATGGTGGTAGATGCCTGCAATCCTAGCACTTGAGATGACCACAGATGAATAAGGAGTTTAAGGTAATCATTAGCTATACAACATCTTATGCTCTTTATAAGAAACTATCAAAGCAACCTCTTAGTGTCTATGCCTTATAAGCAGTCTGACCAAGGATGTAATATTCTATCTCTCTGATGATGGATTTATTCTGATCATGATCTTTTTGGGGAGTGAGAGAGTGAGAATTCATATGTTGTCTAACAAGGGAATTCAGGATTGAGAAAGGGCAACAGAGTTCATCCTAGAGTCTGTGCTGCATACTTACTTTACTGGAAAAATGTACATATCTGATAAATATTAGTACATTTTATAGAGGGATTAAGCAATGTGAAGTTACCGTAGAGCCTGATAGTCTTATGATACACAGATGTGTGCTCATGGGACATGTGGAAAATACTCATTGAATTATTGAATTTGTTTTCTTATTTACTTATCTTTTTAACAGGGTTTCATGTAGCCCAGGCTGGACTCAAATTTAGAGTGTAGCTAAAGATATCCTTAAACTTCTGGTCTTCCTACCTTCACTTCTGAGTGCTAGAATCTCATGTATGCAACACCCTGCTCAGCTTATGCAATCCTGAGAAATAAATCTAGGTTTTCTTTCATTCTAAGCAAGCATACTACTGACTGAGCTACATTCCAAGCCCATATTGCTGATTTGTAGTAATTAGAATTTGGAGATAAAGCTTAAATTTCCCATAATAGAGGATTAGAATAAAGAACTGAGCATTTTTTATAAGGAGCTGTTTTATTCACAATAGTGATAGTGTAAGCTGCAAAAGATCCACTAATACAGATATGGATACATGTAAGAAACAGAATATACAACGTAAATATGGGAAAGTATTGCATGATATAAATTATGTAGTTTTGAAATATATAGAAGTTACCATACCATATTCATATCATATGCATAACATAGCAAGAAAAAGAACAAGGAAGTACAAAGGTAATAAAAAAATAGTGTTAACATCTAGGATTTTAAAATGTATGAGTGTTTGAGTGTAAAAATATGCTTACCTCAAAGAAAAAGATCAATTATACCTGTATTATTTTAGCTTCATGTTTTTTCTTTTCTTTATATTTATTCTCTCATATATTAAATCCCTATCACCATTTTCTCTCCATCCTTTCCCCCACATTGCATCTTCCTCAGATCCACATATTCTCCATTCCCCTTCATAAAAGGACACCCTGCAGGGATGTCAAGGAAACATGCCATAAGGAATTACAGTAAGACTGGGCACCTCCCTTCATATTAAGCCTGGACAAGGCAAGCCAGTAGGAGGAAAAGAGTCCTAAAAGCAGGCAACAGAGTCAGAGACAGCACCTTCTCCCCTGTTGGAACTACCACAAGAGCATCAAGCTACATATCTACAACATACATACAAGGGACCTCGGTCATACCCATATAGCCTCCCTGATTCAGTCTCCGTGAGTCCATAGCCCTGATTATTTGATTCTGAGAAGTATTTTTGTGGTGATGCTGAACTGTATGAACCCCTATGCTTCTTCCTTTCCTGTTTCATCCGGATTCTTGGAGCTTTGCCTAATGTTTGGCAGTGGCTCTTTCCATCTCCTCCCATCAATGTCTGGATGAAACTTCTCTGATGACACTTATGCTAAGCTCCTATCTACAAGTATACCAGGATATCATCAGGAATTATTTCATTGATTTTTTTGTTTTGTTTTGTCTTGTCTTTGCTATTCTTTGCCAGTAGAATTTAATTGTATTCTAGGTCTCTACACAATCCGATCTCTGGTTCCTGTCCCTCCAGACAGTGTTAGCCATGGACTTCTTCTTGTAATATGGGTGTCAAGTTGAACCAGTCATCCTTTGGTCAGTTCCACAATGCCTGTGCAACCTTTACCCCAGCACATCTTGTAGGGAGGACAGATTGTAGGTCAAAGATTTTGTGGCTGGTTTGGTGTCCTATTCCCTCCACTGCAAGTCTTGTCTTGTTATAGGAGATGACCAGTTTAGGGTCCATATCCCACCTTCATAGATACCTCAGAATTCCCATTACACTAGGTTTCTACCTTACTCCTGAAACATTTCCTATTTTCAACCCTTTCTCCTAGTACTGCCTCCTTCCATCCCCTGACCTGATCCCTCATGTCACCATTTGCACCTACCTTCAGCCTACCCAGGAAGATCCATTTTCCCCTTCTGAGTATTCCTTGGTACTCAGCCTCTTCTAGTCTATGGATTGTAACACATTTATCCTTTACAGCTAATATCCATTTATAAGTGAGTATATATGGTGTTTGTCTATCTGGGTTATCTCACTAAGGATGATTTTTTTCTAGTTCCATCAATTGTCTGAAAATTTCATTATGATATTTTTTGAAAAACTGGCTAATACCCCATTGTTTGAATGTACCACACTGTCTTTATCCACTCTTTTATTGATGGACATCTAGATAGTTTCCAATTTGGGACTTTTCCAACTAAAGCTATAGTTGAGCAAGTGTTGTTATGGTAGGATGTCCAGGAGTACTACAGTTGAGTCTTGTATTAGACCAATTCCCAATTTTCTAAGGGACCACCATATTGATTCCCAAAGTGGCTGTACAAGTTTACATTCTCACTAGCAGTAGGTTTTCCTTTGTTCCATATTCTCGTCAGCATAAACTTGTCTCTTGTGTTTTTGATCTTAGCCATTCTCAGAGATGTAAGATGGAATCTGAGAGTCATTTTGATTTCCATTTCCCTAATGGCTAAGGATGTTGAACATTACTTGAAGTGGTCCTCAGCCATATGAAATTCTTGTTTTGAGAACTCTCTGTTTAGATCTGCACTTATGCTTACTCATAGAAAAAGATAATTATAATTGTGTATTTTTAGTTTTGTATTTAAATGAATATTATATTCCTAAAGACAATTTAATATTCTGTGTTTTCTGTTTCACCCAGATGGCTTCTGGATTTTAATCTATTTTTCAAGTATTCAATATGAGAGGGTCAAAGTTAAAATTAGTCATTGGGCTGGAAATATGACTCTATTGGTAATATACTTGAAGCATAATCAAGAGCATGTGAGTTTAGATCTCATACACCCATGCAAATAACAAAGAGGCCTACATAGCTATATCCCAACCTTAGGAAGACAGTCAGTGAAATGGATTTCTGGAGCAAAGTGGCTGGCCAGCCTAGCAGAATCAGTCAGATATAGGTTCATTGTGAGTTCCTATCTATAAAATGAAGGTGAAAGGTTACTGAGGAAGACAGGAGACATCAGCTCCTGTCCTGCTTATGCACGTGCACACTAGTGAACCCACTCACACTTAGATCAGTTATATACATTCAGCATATACGAACACAGATAAAATAAGCTTCTTTTGTAAATTTCTTATAAATGCACTTTAATGCTACCAGAGTATATTATATCTGATTAAGTCTTATTTTATATCTCATTAAAAGTGGTATATAATGCCATAGAATTAGGATGATGTCAATTATTATATAGTCATTTGTATCATGCAAAACATATTGGCACTGTTATCATATACTCATGTTTTAGTTTGCAAAGCTCCCTTAAGTATGAATTATTTACCCTTTATGCATTAGAAAAACTTGTGTAAAGGTACCTGTCTATCATTACTCACTAGCCAAAGTAAGTTACAGCAAAGTCCTATCAAGTCACAGAAGATCTTAATATTTAGGATCTAAACTGAGAGCAGAAAGATGAGTATGCACAAATATGTGCTCTGTGAAAATATATTCAGAAGAATATTGCTTAATGTGTAAAACAGCATCTGAGACAGAAAATTTGATCATTTACAGCTGGAAGCCTGACAGACAATCAGTCACTGACTCTCTATGTTTATTTACATATTTATTTATACAAATATATTTATTTATATATAATGTATACTCTATACACTATACACTATATACATATTACACACACATATAGCATATACTAAAAAGGGATAAAGAACTGAAAATGCTATGTACGTTCCAATTTTTAACATTAAGACTATATAAAAAGTCTACATTTTTCTCTCCAACACCACACTGAAGAAATTATCTGTTTGTTGAAAATAAATCATACAGTGTGATGTAGGTTCTCCTTGGAGTTGTAAGTGCTGCTATATTTTAGTCTTAGGCAGGAGAAACAAGGTGTATGGTTTCCCAGAATCTTTAAAAGTTGCTGATCACAAGTTTTCTTAAGAGAGACCAGACTGACAGCAGTATCCCCATGTATAACACCTTGTGTTCATGTGAAAAGGAATAATTTACTTCAGTGTTATTTTAAAGAAACTTGTGTGAGAACCTTTGCAATGTAGATCAGTTTATCAGTCTGTATTCTTTTTAGGGCATTTCTCAGGCTCTCTTCAGTGTATTAAAACCCAGTTGCCTATACACCAGTTCAGAATTTGATTCTCTTTAAAGTGCCTTACCTGTAGGAACTATGAAATTTTTTTAAAAAATCTTTCTATAGATCATTAACATACACTTAACCAATTTCATTAGCCAGTTAGGTCTATATATTCTGCAAAGTAAGTCCTGTAGTTTAAGAATAAATGTTGTTTGTCCTAACGGGCTGCAAACCCTTAAAAAAAAAGAAAAAGAAAAAGAAAAAATGTACAACTAGTGAAAGCTCCACTTGGTTCAGTTCAGCTGTTTCACTATATCTACTCACCCCTGACAGAGATACTCCCAGCAGATGAAATCATGAATACCACCAAAGTCTAACTTGGTAAACCAGCAAGTTTTACAGGAGGCATTTACAGAAATATGGGTGAGGGGTTACTTACAGGGCAGAAATGACTCAGACGACTGCATCACCAAAACCCACCCCAGCATGAATGACAGCTCACAAATATTGGGAATCTGGAGCATACTGCACAGTCTGCATACAGTTAAAAGTGTTGAACATGCTCCTTTTTTAAGTGACGTAGTCTTTCTAAACCTCTTCTGGATTCTGCTTCTTCCAGGGAGTTGCTTTGGTCTCAGTGTCTTCTTTGTAGCTTCAGTTTGGCCTGTCTGAAAGTCTTCTTTGTAGCTTGCTTGTCTAAGAAGTGTTTCTCAGTCATCTTGCTCTTGGAAGGAGAAGCATGGTGATCTGAATTAGACCCAGGGACTTTTAAAACCTATTTTGAGTTGATTAACTTCCATTTTGAGGAGCTTCCCTGAATGATAGAAAGTTTCAATCTGAGAGGAAACAGCTACATAATCTCAACCATATAGTCTTTTTTTTGTGGTGAAAAATGTATGTTTAGAATTAGCCAGCAAGACTCAGTTTTCATCCCAATTTTATTGGCAATATTGAAAGCATCATAACCAGGAGCCAGCAGAACATATGCCTTCTCATGGCCGGGTCTTATCATGTTATTGACTTTGAGCACATCAATGTCATAGAGTTTCCTCATACCCTGTTGATCTTGTACTTATTTCAGTTCAGCTATCTCTCTCTTCTGGTGAGTATGGATGTATGTCAGGCAATGAGAACCTCACTCTTTTTTGGGAGAGAGTTCAATACTTCCTAACTTTATATGGCCTTGGCTATCCAGAAATGAGTTCCATAGACTAAGCTGACCTTGAACTGAGATATATACCTACTTTTGCCTCAAAAGTGTTGAAGGGATGAAAGGCACATGCCACCGTCACCCAGTTGAAAGCCTCATGCTTTATGGTCCTTCTATCGAAGATGAGAGTCAAATGTAAAAGCTTTACATATTATGTAATAGCATCAGGCCAATTTCAGCTCCAAAGTTACCTTACTAAAATGTCCTACATTCAATCTGTTTAGAGTTTATGTCTGAATAATTCTGCTCATTGAATGCTGTTCTGTTGGTAATCAAGAAAAATTAGACTAGGGTAGATATGAAAATCACATATACTGATATATATTTTATATTATGTAACCCAGGCTCAGTGAGAAATGGATTGTTTCCAATCCTGATAATCTGAATTTCATCTTAAGGATCTAGATGATAAAAATAGAAATGACTTCTACAAATTGTTGCCTGATGTCCCTATCAGGGATTTGCACAAGTGAACCATCACAAATACACACTCATACATACACATTACATACATACACAAACATGTACACACACACACACACACAAGTTAAAAAAGTAACTTGAATGCAGTGTGAATAATGGAGTAGTGAACACTATTACTAAGGTTGGAGAAAAATGTGATAAGAATGTGGTGACATGTCATGGTAGAGGAGCAGAGACAAAGTTTCTCTGTATAGATTTTAGATTCCAGTGTAAAATTTATCTCAGTAACTATTTTATAAACATTGAGATAATAATGATCATAATCCAAAAGATTCTGAAGATAATTTCTGAAGAGTTATGTTTATGGCTAAAGCATCATTATATTTCATTGCTTGGTAATAAAAAGCTGATATTTATATAAGCACTAAAAGGTAGCCTTTTATTTTTACTACTTGAAGCACTGGAGAAAACAATATTGTTTGTGTTGATTAGATGTATGCTTATGTGTGTGCGAAGCAGGCATGTTCAAGGCAGTGATGTTTTGAAAAAAATAAAGCTATATTCAGCCCATATCTATGGATTTTGTATTACTCCCATCCATTTGTTTTTCTTGGATTGACTGCCTCTCTATTTTTATACTGTGGATTTACTACAAATGGTATCTGCTTCTCAGGCCGTGCATTGAACAGAGCCTGCTGGAAAGGTCCCTGATGTCTTCTGTTGCTGAGTTTCCTCACAGTGTCTACTCTGTCTTGAAGTTAAATAGCAGCCTTAAAATAGACTTTTTTCAAGGAATTAAGAATTTGAAAGATACTATTTTCTTGCCACTAGTCATCAATTTTCAGAAAATGTTGAAGGTTTCTTATTTTTTTAATCAAGAGAACTAAATTGTATAATCAAATCATATAAGTGCACATGGATTCAACATAAAATCTGAATTTGTATTATATTCTAGATTCTTCTGGATTAGTTGTTGGGAATTAATTTTAGCATTTCTGCTTTCATTAGTTGATCATGAAATGTTATATAGATAAACAACAGCATTTGCTGATTATGTTCTAAGATTTAACACTTACTGATTACGTTCTAAGAAATAACAGTTTCTGATGTCAAGGCTCAGGTCAGGCAAATGGAGAAACCCTTGAATTGTGTCTTCCTGAATGCTTCATCCTGAACACGATGTTGAGAGCTGTCCTTTATCCTTTTGGATTTCCTTTTCTACATTCAAGCTTTATTTATATTTGTAAAGTCTTATTTTACAAAAAGACTGATGAGATAGACTTTTAGCGTTTTTAGGCTTAGAATTCCTTAGCAGTGAGTTATGTTTGACTTCTGTTTTCTACTCTCTCTCATGGCATTTTTAGGGATTCACAGTTGTGAAGTACAAACCTGGTTAAACCACCAACAACAAACAGATAAGTGAAATCTTTACCTCCTAGTCCCAATTTGAATCTTTGTTCTCAGCACCAAGCAGCTGTATAATCTTCATGTGATGCTGTGTGAGATTTCTGGCTCACTCTTAAGAACAAGAGCCCAAGACAGAAAAATAGAAGTTTAACATTTGTATATTTAGATAAGAAAGTCATATCTATCTCTTCTTCTATTGGCAGTTATTTAAGAAGACCACAGGGTCAAGAGTCACCATCCTTTGAGCAGGTGTAACAAAAATCCAGAGGATATTCATGCTTTAAGATAATATTGTGTCCATTCTGTTGCTGGTCACATGCTTTGATGAAACAGAAACTAATAAAAAATGGATTTCCTTAGAGTCTGGGCATAATTTACAAGAAAAATGTTCTTAGATTTTGTCTTTCCTATAGGAGCATTATAATTCTACAGAAAAAAATGAAATCATAGCCAGGAAATATGTATATGCCAGTTTTTCTGTGAAATAAGCTGTTGGAACACAAGTAGTATGTCCTCTTGGGATCCAAGTTCCTACTTTGGCAATAGAACCTCAGCTTTTCTGTCCCTGCCCTGGACTTCCAGAGAAACTTCCCTTCAGAAGGGCTTGTTGTTTTATCTATTTCAGTTCTTGGAACATAGAATCTGCCAGACTACATTAAGCTTAGGATTTAATGTTGAGAAATGTTCTATAATTGTACAAGTACCCTCATTTTTACTCAACATGCTCATATCTTATCTAAAAATGTATTCTTAAAGTTGTAAGTGATAAGAAAGGGAATTTAAGGTTCATTAAAAGAAAAAAATTAACAGAATAAAGCAAAATAACAATCTAAATTCAAAATTCTGCCCTTAAAACTGTTTAAAATGCAAAACTTGTATTTCCATTCATCATATCTGCATATTTCCCTCAATATTTTTCTTTTAGACTTTTTTATGTGTCAGCAGACTCTCAAAATAACTCAATTATGGTTCTTATATTATACCACCCACATGATCTTATAAAAGAGTTGCAGATTTTCAGTCTTTTGCCCCTAGGATACATGGCATAAATATATTCAAATTCAATACTACATCCTGTATCTGACATGTATATATAAATATATAAAAGCAATAAAATAATTGCCTTTATTGAGAACTCATTTGTCATGTATTAGGCATATATAATAACAGTAAGTGCCAACACTTCTGTGAGGTGGGTGGTTGTTGACCACTTTTCCTGAGGCTGACATAGGCTATGTAATTCGCCTTATGAATTGGGCAACCATGGCTCAGAAAATGTCAATAGAGCCATCTGATTCAAAATGGAAATAATAAACATCATTTGTGTTGTTGATTCTTTTGTATGAAAATTAATCATTTAAAACTTGTCTGCTTTCCAGCCTTCTGTAAATTCCTGTACTTTGTAATTTAAGAGTTGATGATATTTGTAGTCTTCCACTTAAACTCAGTTCCATTAATGTAAACTTTTGAAGTCTGACTTGCCTAGCATTAAAAAAATTATTATTGCCAAGGTCACTGTTGACAAATATTTAGGTCAATTGGACTTTTCAAACATTTTATTTAATTGTGCACCAACTTTAGAAGAAAGTGACTTCTACCCTCAGTCTATTATACACAGTTATAATAGCATCTCTGAAAATGAGCAATTTAACATAAGTAGAAATTTATTTTATTACAGTATTATGGGATGAAATAATCCACTACAGTGTTGCTGAGATAGGTCAGAGACTAAAGACACTGGTTATCAAATTATATAACTTGAGTTTCATCTCAGAGACACACATGATAGCAGGACATATCTGATCACTCCATTGCATTCTAACTTTTACATATTTGACATAACATAAATGTGTGTGTCACTCATTTATACATACCCATACCCACCCACACCCCCATGTAGTAGATAGATAAAATATTAAAAAAGCCAGAAATCCATGATGTACATGTCATAGATCTTCTTACCAAGTCTTCTTAGGATTATAGGTATTTGACAGAGGCCAAAGAAAGTCATATTTGCCCTTTCATAAAGTTATTAATCCACCCAGAATAGAGGGACTCATGTAGTCTAATCACACCCCCCAAATCATAACAAATTGCACTGCTGAAAAATTGTAGTGACAGTGGTATTTTTGTACATGCTTAGAGTAGACAAATACTTAAACTATCTGTCCATAGCCTTTACAGATTGCCATTCCTTTTGAGTGCATAGTCATTATGTTTCCAGCTCTAGTCAATATAGAGCACTCCACCATGTTCTATTAGCTCTCCTAAGCCCAGTCAATACTTCCTAAATAATTTTATCATTAAACTCTTAATTACTCAATTTAAGTGTGCCATCTGCTTTGTACTGAGATCTTTGCCAGGAAATACTGAGGTAGAATTAAAAATGTTAAGCTTGAAGGAACATATTCCTATAAAAGGTAACAGAGAGGAGAAAGCAAGATAGAGAGTCAGGCCCATTTCTGATTATCACATTTTGCACTTGTGACAAGAGTTCAGGTCAAGCTCAATTTCTCTATTATTTTTATGTTCAAAGCAGTGTCTTTGGCAATAGTATCTAACCATCAAGTTCTGGTGGGCAAAGAAAAAGCAGTGGTAACACCTTGCAATGTTTAGAGACCTCTGAGACCTCTCTGATAAACCACTCATAGGAAGGTATCTGACATCTCGCTCAGGGATTTTTTTTTTGTCTAGAAACCCATTGCTTCTAGGAGAAGCATTAATTTACCTCATCCCTGTCCACCAGGTAGTATATTTCTGCTCATT
>JADRCD010215045.1:2907-27138 GCA_019843815.1 Montemys delectorum
TTTTTTGAGACAGGGTTTCTCTGTGTAGCCCTGGCTGTCCTGGAACTACTCTGTAGACCAGGCTGGTCTTGAACTCAGAAATCTGCCTGCCTCTGCCTCCCAAGTGCTAGGACTAAAGGTGTGCACCACTGCCTGGCCAGAATGACTTTCTTTTAAACAGAATGAATTTATTTTAAGCAAGAAAACAGATGTTCCTCATCTTTCCTATGCACTGAGACATAGCTTTGCCTCTTGTATACATCACTCCTTAGAGCTTTTTCCCTTTTTCTTTTTCAAACAATGTCACTACATAGCCCAGTCTGGACTCAAAATGACAACTCTAATCATCAGGAAAATGCTAATCAAAGTTACAATGGGGCCTCACATCACTCCAGGTGAAACATGCACTCTCCAAAAGGCAAAAGGTCTGGAGAGACGGCTCAAAGGGTAAGAGCAGTTGCTGCCCTTCCAGAGGACCTGGCTTTGGTTCCCAGCACTCACAACCCGGGTTCCAGGAGATCTGATGCCTGCTTCTGACTTCTGTGAGCACTGGGCACACATGCACACACACATAAAATAAAAATAATTTCAAGAAAGGCAAGAGCTAACAAAGTGTTGGTGCAGCTGTAGAACAATGGGACTCCTGGCACAGTAGTGTGGCAATCTGTGTAGAAAGTTCCTTTCAAAGGTCCTCAAGACATAAAAATGTAACTACCAGAGGCCTACCAATCCCTTCTGCGCGCAGACATGGCTACAGACTACCAGAGGCCTACCAGTCCCTTCTGCGCGCAGACATGGCTACAGGGTAGGAAACCATTATGTCTAAGAGGCAGCTGCACTTCCATGTTTACTGAAGCAGCCTTTATAACAGTCAGGACATGGGCCAACTAAATGTGTGACTATGGGTCGACTGGTAAATAAAATCACACACACACACACACACATACACACACACACGCACACACACACACACACACACACACACACACGCATGGGATAGTTAACTTTCAAAAAAGAAAGAAGTAGTTCTTCCATTTGTGATCACATGTGGATAAAGCTGGAGGATAAGGTGCTGAGTGAATCCCGCACAGAAAGACACAGGTCAGGTGACATCACCTCTATGCGGACTCTAGGAGAGCATGGTGGCTGCCAGAGGCTTGGGACTGAGACTACGGTGAGGATGTTCATAAGACAGCAGACAGGACAGGAAATTCAAAGGATCCATACACACCACAGTGGCCACAGCTAATACTAGCATCTGTGAAAGGTGTTGAGAGCGGATTTTAAGTGTTCTCACCACAAAAATGCTATGCATGTAAGGGAATAATAATGTAAGCTAATGCTAAGCATATAAGGTAAATATGTGTTCATTCACTTGATTTAGTCACTCCACAATGTATATGTATGCTCATGTTGTATGCCTTCATTTATACAAATTTTACTTTTTAATTGAAATTTAAAAAATAACTTAAAAATAAAACTGAACTCCCCACCAAATTCCAGAGTCAGAAAAGATCTCAGAAGTCTTTGTTTCATTCTTATCAAGAGACATGGGATTCTTTTACAACATCTCCACTATGTCTCTTTAAACATGTCCAAAAATGGAGACACACTTCATAAGAAGAATTCTGAGGAAAAAGTCCTGTGTTTTTTATTACTCTTTCCATTTCCCACTTCTTCATACCAGATCGATCTTACCAATGGTCTGCACTCTGTCTGCATGAGTCTAGCATCCCTACATGCACACAGGAGGTAACGGCACGGACGGGATGCTAACAGGAGAGCCCTTATATCCGGCAGGGGAGGTCAGGCATGGCTCCTGGGATGGACGTGAAAGGCTCACCTTGTCTGGATGGTGCAGAAGGGGAGGGAAGGCAGGAAGGCACTTTCAGGAAGCAACACTAGTTTCCAATACCTCCAAAAGCATGTGATGGGAAATCTGAAGACCCCAAGAGCTCACTAACAAGCAGGTGACGCCTAGGAGATGGCTACTGGGAGAAAGGGGCCTGGCCACTGGCCACCTGAGTTTACTGCCTGGGATCGTCAATCTCTTAGCTTGTTCCCAGAACCCACAACCCACAGGACACAGACACCTGACTTTTGAAAGCTGTTCTCTAACCTTCATATGTAAACTGTGGCTTGTTTGTGACTTTGTGTGTGTGTTCGCACATGCACAATTAAATATCAGTGTCAGAGACAGGTTTGGTGTCTGAGTACTTTCAAAACAAGAGAGCAATAGTTTATTTTTGGTAGAATCGGTCCACGCTGTCTCTCTCATCATCACTATGATATCATGGATTATTACACATAATCCCATGCCCAGTACTTTGTCCACACTGCTGCTGGGTTCTAGCAGCACTCTTGTAAGCTGGCTACAGTACCCACTATATAGGATTCCATTTGCCCAGCAACCAGGAACTTCTTCAAAGAGCGTCAACACCTTAGGAGGAAATAACCCAGGGCAGCAAGGTGCTTACTGCTACTGGGTGTCAATCATTTCTGAGCCCTTTCAGGGAGTCAGAAGCCTGCAGTTTTTATTTAACAAAACATGAGCTAATTTTGCTATTTCTACTTAATATTTAGGATGCAACTTTAACTTAGTTTGATTTTCTTCTCTAATACCAAGGTTTGGTTCCAGGCACACTAATGTAATTTTTCATTTATTGTATCTGTAACAGCTGAAAAATTGTAAGGCCAATATTCCTACTAATAACAAGACCACTGAATTAAGTTCCTAATTTGTGTTCTTTAAAGTATAATCTACTAAGACTGTTCAAACACATGAAGGCATGACTTTTCTGATTGTGTCAAAATGTAATATTCAGGAACATTTCCTTATTTTTACCTAGTTTCCAAATCTAAGATTATTTTACTTCTTACTTTTATTTTATTTTGCTCATTTTTAAGAGAGTGTTAATCTTTTATATTTCAATTTTTAGGGATCTTAACCCATTCCTAGTTTTTAGGTATAAATATTTTTTCTTATTTGTTATAAAATATTACTTTGTGGTTTTTTATTTGCAAAATGTTAATTTTTTTTATATAGTTAAAATTAATTGGTCTTGAGTTTTAAGACACAGGAAGATTTCTTTTTTCCTAGATTGAAAAGAGATCCAAGAACATTTTCTTCTGGAACCTGAATTTTCTAACATATTTGACATTTATCCTCGGATTTAGTTTGAGATACAGTTTGAATTCTGTATTTTTCCAAATGGGTGCCAGTTGATTCAACACTCTTTAACTAAGAATCCATTTGTATAACTGACCTGAAACAGTTCTTTAAGCTTGATCTAGAATTACATCTAATTCTGGCTTCACCTATTCTGTTGGTCCATCCAGCTGCTATGTATGAACACCAACAATCCACAGTACTGTACATGTTCATAACCAATTTTAACAATCCACAGCATCCTACATGTTTATAACCAACCTTTAGCATCAAGTAAAGCCTGCTTCACAGCCCCCTACTTCATTCACCTCCTGTAACAGTGCTGTGTGTACCACCCCAAGCCCACTATTCTTTGTCTATTTTCCCTTATAAATTTATACACACACACACACACACACACACACACACACACACACAGACACATCTCCTTAGCCAACATATATATTAGAATAGGGCATATACTTCTGTCTGTTCATCTACTTTTATGCCTTTGTTTTGATTTATACTTTTTTTTTTTTTTTTTTTTTTGATTTTTTGGTTTTTTGAGACAGGGTTTCTCTGTGTAGCCCTGGCTGTCCTGGAACTTACTCTGTAGATCAGGCTAGCCTCGAACTCAGAAATCTGTCTGCCTCTGCCTCCCAAGTGCTGGGATTAAAGGCGTGCGCCACCACTGCCTGGCTTGATTTATACTTTTTAAATCACCTTTTACTTATTCCTTGGGGAGGAGTACCACAGCACATGTGTGGAGTTCAGAAGAAAAGACACCCTGTGAAAGTTGGTTCTCTCTTTCTACCATGGATGCCAAGGATCCCAAGGATCAAGCTCAGGTCATGAAGTTTGGTGGCAGGTGTCCTACAAAGCCATGTTGCTGGGCTCATGCTTCGAGTTATGAAATATTTCACTATGTAGTCCAGGCTAGTCTGAAACTCACCATCCTCCTGTTTCAGCTTCCTAAATGCTGGGATTACAGGCCAACCCCATCAATGAAGATATCAATTTGGTTTACATCTTACCACTGCAAATCTAGTAGGCCCTCTAACGGAATACAATTTGTACGAAGGCTATTGATTTCTTAGGCTCCCTCCAATTTACTTAAAAGGCCAACCCTACCTCCTGCTATGCTGATTCCACCTGCTGTCCTTCTCACTGTCCTTCTCACAGTCTCTGTCACTGTGGTTTCATCCTAAGGAAGGGGAGACTCACCTTGGTGTACTCATCCTTGGCTTTGGTAAGCATCTGTAGGATGTCTACTTCTTGACCCTCTCCTGAACTCGAGGTTACTGGGGAGGATCCAGCTCCAGCCCCAGCCCCAGCTCCATGACAGGCTTTCAACTGTTCGCACTGAGTGAGGCTAGAAAAATGGGAAGCTGCGATTCAGGAAACTAAAGTCAAAAGCGATGCTATTTATTACTCAGACTCTCTCCCAAGGGTTTCCATCCCGCTAGAACCATCTTAGAAGGACTGCTTAAGCATTTGAAACAGAAGATGAGAAGAGGTCCTGAGTCAACAGGCCACAGATGCAAATCCGGGCTAGGAGTCAGGAAGCTCTGACCTGCGGACTCTAGCCTGTCCCACCTGTTTATAAAGAGAATAACAAACACGGGCCTGCTCATTGCTGGACACAGCAGTCTCTGCTGCTGACTGTGGAGGAAGCCTTCTACAGAATATTCAACAGGGATGATCACCATGGCACAGAGATTCCCTTCCTTCCAAAATGCTGTGAGCTCAAGCAAGGTGGACTGCAGCACCTCAGACCTTACACTTCTCTGGAAATTTGGAAATACTGAAAAGATCCCATCCTAACTCTGACTCCATGGTCCTGAATGTTACAACATTAAAAAAAAAAAAAAAAAGAAAAAAGAAAAAAAAAGCCTTTTCTTTGTGTGCTTTGATGTTCAGCTCAAATTCTTATGTTAACATTATGAAGATAATGGTAAAGTAGGACCTGTGAAGTTACCAACAGACTTTATTCTGACTAGAGAACACATCTGAATCCACACAAATCAACTGCTCCTTGCTACCCATGATCAGCTTCCTGCCCGAGGTGCGAGGCAATCAGTGCAGAATGCCACCAGGTCAGGGTATTTTTTAATCCATATGAAATCCTGCTATTATCGTCCCTTGCACAATTTACAACAACATGAAATGTTTAAGGAACTAGTTGTTATGGTGGTAAATACCAGTTTGAACACACTTAATCACCATCTGGGACTTGAGCTGGTTGCCTAAAATTAGCTCTCACAAGCGGGAGTTTTAGGAGTCAATTTTATTTATAAAAATGTGTTCCCTGGTTTTCATTTCCTTGTGGGGTCACTTTCTCATTTCACTGCCCTGCCATTTAGAAACCAATGCTGGTCCTTTGCAGGCAGAATGTTCCTTCCACATGAGGAACAGCTACCCTGGACAGAGACCCAGCTTTGACAGGAAACTCTGATGGCCCTGGCTATTTGCAGAGACAGCAGCAAAACTGAGCAGCCAAGTCCTAACTGGTCAGGGCCCACCAACCAATCTCACTCGAGCCTCCTCTTGATGCAATTAGGGAAGACAAAGTGAGAGAGCACTTCCGATCACCATGTGAGAGAAAGACACTAAAAAGGGGTGGAGTAGTGTGTGTGTGTGTGTGTGTGTGTGTGTGTGTGTGTGTGTGTGTGTGTGAGAGAGAGAGAGAGAGAGAGAGAGAGAGATGACTGATTGTGTACCAATTGCTAAACTAACATGAACTGACTCTGACTGTCCCAGAGACAAACTGCAGAAGATTCAGGCCCTTGGTGTCGGAGGTATCTGGGAATTCTGAGTGACAAGCACAGTTTAGAAGAACAGCTGTTAAAGGGCAGGAAGGAGGTGCCTTTCAGGATGACTCTGCATGTTCTCTCTTACTGATGGACATAGAACTTTCCAGAGAGAATACTACTTATTTACAAATGAAGAAAATACCAAAGAAAACCACCACGTGGAACAGCTCACAGCACATGGAGAGAACAACAAGCCACCTAAGCTGAGGGGGACCTGCAGAAAGCACTGCCAATTGTTCTTATTCTCTTCATACGCTAAGCAGTGTCCAGGTCTGGGGCGGTGGGTGAGGATGACAGCTGAGAACCACTTCCTGCTAGTGTTGATTCACACATTTAGAAATACGAGCCACAGTGCCGGCTCCTAGGACACAGCCCACCTTTTAATACTTACTTTTTCATTAGTTTTGCAATTCTCTGGCACTCTTCCTTATCATAAAACCAAATTCCATAAATGGCCACTGGGGAAAAACACATCAAAGAAGTCATAAGCATCCTCAGAGCCACACAATGGAAAGAAACTCCCTTGCTGTCTTAGAGGAAAATATATAATGACCAGTCATGGAATGAACTCATTCAATTGATTATTAAATAGATGAAAGCAGTCACTGGAGTCAAAGCCAGAGCTACATGAGACCCCGTGCCAAAGGAAAAACACATGCTATTAGAAGTGCTGCCGAGTGGCCTACACACTGAGCCTGCTTCCTTGCCTCTACCCAACAGGCAGTTGGTGAATGCTTCTTAAACAACCAGCTACAGATTGAAAAAGAGATCAAGATTCTAAACTTCTTGGCTTTGAGACTTCATTGTTTCTATATTCCATTTGCACATTTCACAAACACATTTCATCTTATTTTTAAATATTCAGAAACCTGATGCTCATATTATGCCTAGAAACCTCCTTCCCTCTCCTTCTCCAAGGGATATGTTAACTGAAAAATGGCTATGAGTTATTAGGATAGGAAACTAGAAAAATATAATTTTAATAATCAATTTCATTTTAAAATGTCTGTACAGAAAATTTAAAAATATTGGAAGGTTAGGTTAGGTGTAACCATTTATCAATGAATGGAAATAATACAACTGTTGTTGATTTTAGTCATTTTCAAATAAGCAGTTTATTAAATTTAGTATGTATCAGTTCTGTCGTGCAGGTTAAAACAGTTGTAGGATGCATTGGTAGGTATCCAGTTTAGGTCCTGGTCACATATGCAAATAATCATATAAATAACATGAACTACATGAGCATTAAACAAAACTTCACTGAAAACAACAGCAGCGTTATGATGGAACAGTAAAAATTAGCAGAAAGTATCTGAAAGGACAACACGAAGTTAGACCTTCAAAGCATGGAGCTGCTCTGCATGAAGACAGCTCTGCCAGGCTCACAACATCTTTTTCTCCTCATGCATCTCACCGGTGCCCAGGATAGGACTAATAGAAATAGCCAAAGGTACAAGACATGTCTTTTTAATGCTATTTCAAGCCAGTATCAAAAAGAAACTTTATGAATCCAAACCGCCAATTTGCCAAAAGTCGTCACTGAGACCTTAAAGCTTCATTTTGTACTGATCAAGTGCACGTGCATACTGAGTCTTTTTTTTTTTTTTTAAATGCTTTTAGCCCCTGAGTCAGCTCTCCAGCCCCCGTCTCGGACACCGACACATGAAGAGGGCAAAGGGAGATGACGTCCCAAGCTTTCTCAACCTGGTTACTCTCTCAGATAGAAATACACAAACATTCATCCTAGGGACTCTGACAAACCTAAGGAAAATGAGAACACCAATGTCCTCAAACCAGTGTGCTGTGAGGGCTTGCACATCAAAACAGAACCTTTGCATCAAGACTAAATGTGTTTGTGGGATCTCGAATTTAAGGCTCCTTCTCACTTGCTTCCCCACAGACTCCTGGCCTCTGTTCTTGTGTGGCCAGCCTGGATCAGCAGCACTTAGCTCTGTAGGAATCTAAGTGCATCTGACACACAACAGGTGCTATGAATGATCTGACCACAGTGAAAACTTTCCTCCTTTGGAGACTTCGTTTTCCAAAATGGCAGGTCAGGAACCCGCAGTGCAACCAGACACTGAAGCCCAGGGGCGGAGAAGGTGACAATGGGTGTCTTACTAGGAAACTAAACTAACAAGCTTTCTGGGTGTCATTCTTCCTCCTGTGTGACATCTGACATAAGGAACTAGAGTTCTGTAAGGGCAGGATGCCAAGGAGCTGTTGGCATGAACAAAAGCCTTTTGACATCTTCATCACCATGAGAGGCTGACACACAGGTTTAGGGCAGAAAACCAACAGAAAACCCTAAGTGTTAATGCAGAATGAAGGAGCACTGGGTTTGTCATAGTTATTTAGAACCTCATGGAGATTTATCTATGAGGCAGTATGGTTTTTAACATTCGCATGGGATCATTTGAAACAGCTCTTTTTATCTAGTTAATATTTAGCTTGAACATAAGGCTTAAATAGGCAGGGAGAGGGAAAGATAAAACAGACATTTACCAGCATTCCTGGCCACTAAAAGGAGCACCAAGATAGAGGACTGGTCCTGCGCTTTCTCTCCTTAAAATAGTTTCGCAGCTCAGCAGCACTGTGAATCCATGGAAGTGCACATTCCAGCTCAAGTCCTCTGTGTCATGGGCCCAGGCCCCCACCTCCACCAGGCCTATCACCCTTCCACACAAGAGGCTGTGCCAGACAGCCTGTGCTGATATACAAAGACCAGAGCTCATCATGCCTTCAGGAGGTGACGAGCTGACAGGCTGACAGAAGCCATTTGCTTCACATTTCCATCCAAGGGCTCCACTGGGGAAGGGCTTGTCTCTGCATGGGTCTGAACACAGCAGCAAAGTCAGAACGACTCAGCAGAGAAGAACTAAGAAAAGAGGAGTGCTTTCAGAATTCTAAATCTGAAAGCAGAAGCTCAGATTCACAGCTGAGTGATAGGGCCATCTGAGGTTTTATGGCCTTCAAATGTGGCCATAGAAATCGTCCGTGAATATTTAAAAAGTACAAGGAAAAATTACAAGTGGGATACTTGTTCAGTTGTGAAGTCAGCTGTTGGTACCCAACTGGAAGTCATAATGATTCGGGCCTTCGTTCAGCCATCCACACCCCCATACCAGCCACTCTCCAGTCACACGTCTGAGGAAACAGAGAGGAAGTTCAAGGGCAAGGTGGTACATGAAGCTCAACTCAACTGTTTCTACATTTCTCCTGGAGGTAAGAAACCCAAAGTGGAATGGAGAAAAAGACAAGTGAGTTGAGAGCTACCCTAGGAAGTAGGAGCCTAGAAGGTTCCTCCAATACATGCTCCTGCTTGTCTACGAAAGCCCTTGTGTTTAGTTGGAACTTCTCGTTGCACAGTTGTAAAGTTCTGCCTGGCACTGCCCTGTCCATGATGCCATGTTTGGACTGTTCTCCATAGAAAATAGTCTTTCCGTGGTGATATATCTGTCTTCCGTTGTTCTTTCAATTCCTTAAGAAAGACAGGGGAGCAGTATTTTCATCTCTCCCATATCTAGGTTTGTGAGTACATACGGACAAGTGTGAGCGAGCTGACCACTAGAGAACAGCAGCAATTCTTCTTTAGTTTCTTCCATAGGAAACTTGACAGCCAATCAAATTTCAATGGGCCAAGTAAGCAGTCATCAGAGGCAGGACAAATGTCACTTAAATGCACATTTTCAGTTGGGCCCTCTGACTTCCGTTGGTAGAGCACAGCAGTTTATTTTGGATGAATGACCGCAGGACCCTTCCCCCAACCCTGCTTATGCTGCTAATAAATGTTTCTATTTAATATGACCTTAGAGATACTTGCCATTTGTTCTCTATTTTATGCCAAGTATTTTTCAACTTGAAACTATTTAATAAGGATTTGGGCTGACATTTTAAAAGAAAGCATGATATATCCATACAGTTAGCAAGTGGTATGCAAATGTGTTAAGGAATGAAGCTCTGGCTTGATTAAGCTTTTTCTCCTGGAGGCACCCTGCTCTTCCCTCCTTCCTTCTATCCATCCTTCCTTCCCTTCCTCCCTCCATTCTTTCTTTCTTTCCCTTCAGTTACTGCTGTCTAAGGGTCCAGCCACCAGCTTGCCTTCAGAATCCCTCCTCTTGTTTGTCACTGGGAACCTGGTCATCACCAGCTCTGCAACTTGGAAGGGTATTTGAGGAGGACTCAAAAAAAAAAAAAATTAAATCTCTTCAGACCCCACCTATGTTCTGGTCTTTCTCAAATGAGTGAGATAATGATCTCTACCCCAGCTGTATAACTGCTGTAAACATCTGTCTGGTGGACTTTGTTCAAACATAGTATTTTTTCATTTACTGTCCCGTTTACCCAGTTCGAGCGTTGTGTTTGAGCACGCTGAGGATGCCTATTCCCTAGAGACAGGTGGCAAGCACACCCATGGCACCCACACTTCTAAAAGACCTAGCATGCTTTAGAGGAGACAGACAACCATGAAGGAGCTACAGCCACAAGAGTGTAGAGCTTAGGGACTCCTCCTTACAAGGAGGTCACACAAGGCTCCATGACCGAAGTCAGCCAAAGCATTTCCCCCGATTTTATCTATTTTCTCTAAAATATGCTCCTGCACATTCCTCTAAATTAGATACACAAGGTCTTAAAGCACCTTTTTTTTACATGCTTTGATTTGATCTCTAAGCGTGGCTATTAAGGACTGGACTTAGTCTGTGTCTGGGTTTGTTTTGATTTGTATCACATTTTGTTTATTTGTGTGCATGTGTGTGGAGGTCAGAGGATAAGCAGCAGGAGACAGCTCTCTCCTTTAACAGTGTACTCGGACTGAACTCAGGCCAGCGGCCCTGGCAGCAAGCACCTTTACCTTTTGCTCAGAGACAAGGCTCTGTGACATAGCCTACACTGCAGTGCTACTGTGTAGGCCGTGCTGGCCTTGAGTTCATGGTAATTTGACTTTGTGGATTACCTGGATTTGTATTTTTTTAGCCCAGGGTTTTCAGAATAAGACTGTAATGGAGCCGGAGGGAGGGAGGGAAGGTGGAAGGGCGGGAGGGAGGGAAGGTGGGAGGGAGGGAGGGAAGCCATGAGGCTTGTGTAAGTTGTGTGTTTACAGCAGGAAGCTCTTGAGTGGTACCTGAGGGCTTTGTCCTGGCTCCATAGATGGGAAACCAGGGCTGTGGCAGCTGACTGGCCCTGCGTCAGTCTTGTCCTTCTGCCCATTTGGAATGCTTGGACTGAAAGCTGCTTCCTTTGGTGTGCTCTTTATGCCTTTAAAGTAATGTTCTTTCATTCACCTTCCGCTCTGCTTTACTGACCAAACACGGACACGTCTTGTAAAACAGACTCTTCACGGCCTCAGAACAGCTCCATAGAGTTGTTATCTCTGGCTCTGGGTCTGGTTCTTTTCATATGACATAGTTTTACTGCAACTCACAAATCAGCAATCCTGATCCCATGATCTTCGGACACTGGAAGGTTCACAGCAGACAGAAGTGGTTGCTATTTAATGGCAACTAACACCACCGAGCATTGGGAGCCAACAGCAGAAACCCTGCCTAGTAAAAACAAACTCCTCATTCTAAACAAATGAACTGTCATACGAGAGTTAATGCTATTAAAACTGAATCGTTAAAAATCTATACCTAAAGCATTATGTCCAGTTGAATTAATATGCATTTTCATCCATCCATAAGAACTTGTTACTTCAAAAGAGATGCATTTAATTTTTAGAGACTTTCATTTATAACCAAGGTTACATGTGTCATGAGACTTCCTCATCTCTGAATCTCCGCTCTCCTCGATGGGGAAATGGCGTCTCATCAAGGGCAGGACTCTCCAGCATACACTGAGTACCTCATTGTATTTCTCTCAGGGGAAAGTTACTTTAAGAAGTTCAGCAGCATAAAGAAATGTCCGAGGAAATTAAGAATCAGGAAAATTGTATATTAACCTTGATAGAAATAGGAACAGTTTACTCTTCCTTGTTGACCACTTAAGTTTGTCTCTATTTTATTCATAATTTTGCAGATAATTTCCAAAATCTGTGCCACAAATATCAAATGGATTCCCTAGCCCATTTCCCTAGGGCTCTAAGCTCCTATTCATCCTTGACAACCTAACCTTCACTGCTCCTGGGATAAACTTTCAATGGTTTTCTTTGTACCCAGTCTTTTTGTGTATTTTTATGCTAAAAAGAAGTCCTACTTAGGCATTTACACATCTGCTCCCTGGGTCGGACCCCAAGCTCCTGGAGGACAATGTGTCACAGTGAGCTGAATGTGCAGTCAGTTAACAAATGTCTGTCGACTTTAACTAGCCAAAGACTTTACTGATAACCCTTACCATGGCTGATATCCGTTCTGGCTTAATTAACCATCATGGACCACATAGGTTGGAGTCCACTGCCAAGAGATCTGCTCTACCAGACAGTAGGCAGCTGCCCCTCCAAAGGCCTACAGTTTTTTACCTGTGCTGAGAGGTGACTTGCTTCAAGCACTTCACATTCTTAGGTGCAAGTAACAGTGACAGGACTTGGCCATTAGATGTATGTTCTACTGACTTGGTACAGAGCTGGTGCTCATGTCCTTACTTTATGTGTGTTATGATCACACTGTCGTTCTTCCTGATGGACTACTTCTCCCACTGGCAACTAAGAGACGAGGGACATACTTGTCTTCCTTACACATGATCAGCAGGACTTGGTGTAGCAAACAACTACTACACTCACATACCAGTCATGTGTTGTAACAGTAATCTTGAGCTTATACCACCTAAGTCATCTCAATTATTCCAGTAACACTCTGAAAAGCTATTATCATAAATGAGAACCAACAAAGGGAAATAAGTCTTACCTCAGAACTAGAATTTGTGATGCTTAAAGCTAAAACATAAAGCAATATTTCTACAAGTCAAGAATTGTTTTTCTCAAAACTAAAATCCCAAAGGCACCGACTTCCTCATATCTCAGTTGCATGATTTGATCAGGTGTTTGATGCTGACAGGGCAGCTTTCCTGAAACAGTTTAACTAGATACCACCTGACTACGGGACCGAGTCTAAGGCTTGGCACAGTGGCTCTACAGGCAGGGAGAAGAAAGTGAATCAGAGGCTCTGTGCCTCTGTCATCCCGACCTTTATCTACCATGCACACTGGAGATACCAAATGTTCCGAAGCCTTTTATGTTTAAAACAATTTGGTCATATTTTAGGTCTGCCCTGGACGAGGACTGGGACTGGGTGTGCAAGGACCCCTGGCCACTCTGCTTCCTTTTCTTGAACACTTGAGACTGTAGAACAAATACAAGGTCCCTTCGGCAATCAGTCAACCTTGATTCCAGAACAAAAATAAGCGATGTAAAAATAGAATGCAAAATGTACACAGCACTCTGAAGCCATACTGCATACTGCCCACTCTCTGAGTGCTGAGGCAGGGAGACTGAAGGATGCTTCTCTCATAAGGCACGGAGGAGAGTGTTTGGGAAGACAGTTTTTCTCTGCCAAGATTTAGGCTTTTATCATATCAAATTTGGCTCTCTAAAACAAAATATAAAATATTGTACAACCACAAGCCACAAATACAGCATATGAATCGAAAGAGCATCACTATATGAATGCTTATTTCCTTGTATGCCAAGAATCTCACATCTGCATGGCTGAAACAAAGCAGAAGTGACTCCACTCAGAGTTTTCTCCATGGTAGCTCTGGGTTACCTGTGATGTATGACCTCGCCTCATGGGTTCTTTCTCACCCAAGCATGCCATATTATTCCATGAGTGAGCATGTACACACACACACACACACACACACACACACACACACACATGTGTAACCTGCCCATTAAATCTGTAAGTCCCCCCTGCCTCCCATGAGTCCCTTAACATTTTACAGTGGAGGTGCAGAGAGTCCTTGGGCTGGGTGCTCTGGATAAGCAGTGTGGCTTGCCCAGGTGATATGGGGTACAGATAGGAACCTGTTTCTGGAGCTATCAGATGTCTTACCACAATGCATAGGAACGAAAATTATGACACCCAGTACTCAAAAGTGAAATATTGCCTTACTTGACATCTTCTGGAGTTTTCTGTAATTGACAGAATGCCAGTTTTTACATAAATTGTATCCTTTAGAGTTTAGAACCTTTCAGCATGAGCAAAGTCCTGACAGAACGAACCGTGTGATTCTGGATATAAGGTCCAAGTGACAAGTTTCATCACTTAAGTCAAAGAAGCATTCAATCCTTAATCACTTACTAAATGGTATCAGCTCTGTACACAGGCCATAGTAAAGAGGCTGGCTCTCGCTTGAAATGGAAATGGTGGCTTAAAGATACAAGCTGAGATTCTCTGACCAAATCATGAGTTTTAACTATAAGGGAACTTCTTTTAAGAAGTTCACCACTTTCCCTGAAGGTTACCAAGGGCAGCAATCACACACACCACATGCAGTAAGAACCTGGATTTGTATAGGTTCCTCTTCTGACTACACACAAATTATCAAGGTCTTTGTCTCCTGCTCTGCATTATCTGTGCTTTCAGTGAGTTTCCCATGAGCATCTTATATTACTAGACGGATCTGGAAGAGAAAAGCATGCTATGGTTATTCTTGCAAATATCAAATTTCTGTCTAAACAGGATGCAAGGACTTTCAGCTGTCTCATTACTTTAAAGGTGTGTGTTGACCTTAGACGGCCTCAGGAGCTCTACGGCATCTCTAGAAGTTAAGTCTGTAAAACAGTGTGCATAGACATTCTGAGGATGAAACATGACACAGGAATCTTAGAACAATACCTGGTACATGGAAGGCAATCAAAAGCATCTGAAGAGGGGGAGGAGGATGGTGGCAGGAGGGAGAAGTAAATAGGAATCAGATTCGACAGCCCCAAAAGGGTTACAAATTACTACTTGGGATGGCTGGAGAGAGGTGGCTCAGTGGTTAAGAGCACTTGTTGCTCTTACAGAGGATAGAGGTTCAGGTCCCAGCACCCACATAGTGGTTCACAACTATCTATAACTCCAGTTCCAAGAGGATTCAATACCCTTTTCTGACCTGTATGGGCACTAGGAATGCTCATGGTACTTACACAGGCAGGCAAACTATTAATATACATTAAAATAAATACATCTCAAAATTAAAAATTTACCACTGGAGAATATCAATAGAGCAGCAAATATCCGAAAATGGAAAAAAATAAGCCCAGTTGTTTGTGGGCAGGCAGCACAAGTTCCATTCCCTGTGTGGTGTGTTTCCATAAGGCTTGCTGTCAACCTTTCAGCTGCTTTTGTTTTTATTATTTTTGTTTTTCAAGATAGGGCCTCTCTGTGTAGTCTTGTCTTAGAACTCCCTCTGTAGATCAGGCTGGCCTCAGCTTCATATAGATCAGCCTGCCTCTGCCTCCCAAGCGCTGGGATTAAAGGTGTGTGCTGCCATCATCCACCACCCTGCTTATGTTAGAGGTTAACAAATCTCAGGGCTTTAGAACCAGCTGAGCTGCAAGACTTATATTCCTCTAGATGTCTTGAAATCTAGAAGGCTTAAGAAGCCTAAATCCCATGCTAGAGGCAGAGGCAGGTGGATCTCTGTGAGTTTGAGGCCAGCATGGCCTATACAATGACAACCAGGGCTACATAGGGAAATCCTGTCTCAAAAACCAAACCAAAACAAGAGCCCAGATCCATGAGGGGACCACACGGTTCAGCCCTGCTTAGTGCTTTGTATTAGTTTAGCAGGCAAGGTGTCACTATGAAATGAAGTGAGGAATAGTGAAGAATTTCTGAAAGCTGGACAACTCTGTGGTCATTATAGATCAATCACTCCATGCAGAATATCTTCTAAGCACACTGATGATTAGAATGCTAGACAAAATTATTAGGCCTATCTTACACTCACACCCACTCACTTACCCACACATCCCAATTCTGCAATTGGTACAAATGCAAATTTGGGAATTACTCTAAGTCTGCATGTCTATTTCTTATCCAGATCCACTTATTTTCCAGGCCCACGTGGAATCACAGAACACAATTAAAATATAAGATACAGTCTCTGTCCACAAGGGACTTGAAATTTATTACTCATGCCTACAAAGCAACTTACTGATTTACGGTAGTATAACGGCAGGGCAAAGGTTTCATAGAACTCGCTCTCATAGAGTGAGCAATGCTTCTTCCAAGTTATGCCCAACCTTAGCTTGTAAATTTGACTTTCTTACTGCTGATGTGTGTATGTGTGTGTGTGTGTGTGTGTGTGTGTGTGTGTGTGTGTATACGTGTGTACAATTTAGCTAAAGCTCTGGAATAAATTAAAGTATGTTCTTTATAATAGCCATCAAGAAAATACTTAAAATTACAGAAAATTGCACCTCTGTTAGAAAATTGACCATTTAAAAAAGTGAATTTTGGACAAAAACATGCAAAGAGTCAATGAAGATGATAAGGGAGATGTGAGTCTCATCTGCTCTTCTTAACCCTAGCATGTAACTCACATTACTGCACAATTAATAGAAGAAGTTCACCAAAGGGCTGGGGCGTGCATAAGTGTTACAGTGCTTGTCCATCATGCCCAAGGCCCTGAGGTTCCTGGAGAGGGTAAGAAGTGGGGAGGAAGAAGGAGAGCAAGGGGCAAGGGAGGAAGGGATCAGAAGGAAGGGAGGGGAGGGGGGATTTTCCAGTGTATAAATATATTTTTCTGTTTCCTAATCAACACTGGCTTTGCACTGCCAATGGAACTGCATGTCCCTTGGGTGTTTCAGATTTCAGAGTTTTTTTGTTTTTGTTTTTGTTTTTTTTAATTGTTGTTGGAATATTTTCATAGACTTCACCTATAATTCAACCTGAAATTCACCTGTAACTCTCCAATCTGAAAAAATTAAAATTTGCACTTGATCTTAGCCCAACTGAGAAACAGTGACAAATCCTAAATCCAAATCTTTGTACTATCATTTTAACACTTAAAACATTTTGGACTTTTTATTATTTCTTAAAATGTAATTGTATGGGTGTTTTGCCTCCATGTATATCTGTGTGCCACTTGCATGCCTGGTGCCTACAGAGGCCAGAAAAGGGAGTTGGAGCCCCTGGAACTGAAGTTACAGACAGTTTCGAGCAGCCATGTGGGTGCTGGGAAAGGAACTCGGTCCTCTCCAGTGCTCTTAGCCAGTGAGCTTTTTTTTTCCAGCTGAGTATCCTCACTGGTGAAACACAAAACACAGTATTTCCAACAAAAAAAAGAATTTATTAGGATAACCCATACAAAGTCCAACACAGTGCCTGGCAGACAGTAAATGAATGCATGCAATTTCACCCCAGATTTAATAACTGTGTTATTTGCTTTTGACATCTTTGCTTTAAAAGCTCTACACGACTGTGCATGCTCACAACCCAAGCCCTAGAGGAGAAAGAGAGGTAGGTATCAGACAGGCACATTCTGTGAGCTGTCAGGCCAGTCATCCCGGTGAGCAAGTTTCCAGGATTTAAGAGATCTTATCTCAAAGGAATAGGGAAGGAAATAATAGAGGAAGATTTCTGACATCTTCCTCTGGTCTCTGCATGCACTCATAGGTGCATACCCCTGCACATCCATGTGTATGCTACACACAAACACACACACACACACACACACACACACACACACACACACACACACGCACACACACGCACACACACATACACAAATAAAAGCTTACTTAGGTTAAATCTCATTTCAGTCAACTCCAATAAAGCTTAGACGATGGAGGCTGGAGAGATGGCTCAGTAGTTAAGAGCACTGACTGCTCTTCCAGAGGACCTGAGTTCAAATCCCAGCAACCACATGGTGGCTCACAACCATCTGTAATGAGATCTGATGCACTCTTCTGGTGTGTCTGAAGACAGCTACAGTGTACTCATATAAATAAAATGAATAAATCTTTAAAAAAAAGCTTAGACTATGAAGCCCTTTCTACAATAAAGTAATCTATTTTGTATTTGATTAAAATTCTAAATATCAAATGCTTTTTTCTTTACTAATTAAGTAAAGAGAGTTTTGGACTTTTCTACTTTATTTCATTCTTCTAGCTTCATCTAATTAACTTTTTTTCTTCCTCCAACGAGTTTAAAAAATCCTGTGAGAAAATCTGCCATGAAGCTGTTCCAACCCTGCTCCACTACAATGGCAGACACGACTCAAGAGCTGGGTCGCAGGCAAAAGGCAGAGGACCTCTAGAGGTCTGTACAGCCCCTCATGAGATAGCCACCATGATAAACAAGCCTGCGTGAAGCCAAGCTCCCTGGCCAAAGGGGCATTGTGGAAGAATTAGAAAGCCAAATGCAATGGTTACATGAGCATCTGAGCTGGCCGAGACATTTGAGAGGGAGGTACCCAGACCCTGAAGGCATGCATGACAAACCTGCTGTGGACGGACGTCAGGAGCTGAGAAGCCTTGAGCAAATGACTGGTTCACAGGCAGTCAGAGGCAGACACAGACAGTAAGGAGAACAAAATGGGGCAAAATGAGTGCAGAAGAGTGAAAAGACATTGCACACACTCTTCTGTTGAACTGATTGCATTTTTGTATATGGAGACTCATCAGAAACAACCATACATGCATCCCAAAGACTGGCATCCATTCGTACCCATGCTTAACAGCAGAGGGAGCAGTGCAGAGTGTGGAACACAAGCACCAGGGGCAGGGCCAGAGGTGTATGTGCTGGGTCCCCACCCCCCTACTACAGCCTCCATTTTCTCATCTGTAAAATGCCACCAAGAGCAGGGCAGGCTGTCAAGAGAAGCATAAGCCCCACAGGTATGGATGGCGCCTAACATTTTAAGTTTGAAATAACAAAGTAGAAAGTACAAGTAAATTTAACAATACATTTTATTTAACCCAATTATCCAAATTACTATATTTCAACATTAACCAATATAAGATTATAAGATTTCTTTCTTTCCTCCTTCCTTCCTTCCTTTCTTCCTTTTTCTTCCTCTCTTTCTTCCTTCTTTTCTTCATTCCTTCCTTTCTCTCTGTCTGTCTGTCTGTCTGTCTGTCTGTCTGTCTGTCTGTCTCTCTGTCTCTGTCTCTGTCTCTTACTAAGACTCTGAAACATGCTGTGTGCTTTAAACCCATACTCCTATCCCTCCAGACAAGCCGCACCGAGGTCACAGTGTCAGGGCTGCAGACTACCATCCTGAGTATACTTAGAAATAGTGAGGCATCCTGTGGGCTCATTAACTCCACACAGCACTTTCTGTCAGCCAGGCCCTGTGAAATTAGGAAATTATTTCTAAAATCAATGCATTAGAGAAATTAAAATTTCTGGTATAGTTTATGGCATAATCAAATATATATGAATTCAAAATACCTATAGTGGTTAGATCAATTATTTGAGCAACCAGGAATGATTATTATAGGTCACTAGTATTCATTTATTCTAAGTTCATTTTTAAAGATTTATTTTATTTTACTTACATATTACATACATGCATACACACACACACACACACGAGTACCATTATTGCCTGGTGCCTGTGGAGGCAAGAAGAGGGTGTTGGGTTTATTGAAACTGTAGTTACAAACAGTTGTGAGCTACAAAGTGGGTGGTGGGAATCGAACCTTGGGCTTCTGGAAGAGCAGCCAGTGTTTTTAACTGCAGCACTATCTCTCCAGACTCTGTTCTACATTAATTTTTGTGGCTTCTTTATTAGCATTTGAATATGTTAATTTGACATTGTGAGTATTGGCAGACATCTACATTAGTGTCACTCTTTCTAAGGTGCTGCCCTCTTGTCTTTTGAGACGGCCTCTCTGGCTTGGAGCTCACCAGCTAGGCTAGCTGGCCCATAAGACTAAAGGACCCCCTGTCTCTGCTTCCTAGGATTAGAAGCACAAACACCACTACACCCAGCTTTTTCACATGGGTTCTGAGTAACTGAATGTAGGTGATAATGCTTGCACAATAAGCTCTTTACTAAGTGAGTTAGCTCCTTAGCTCAATATAATATCCTTTAAAAATGATGACATCACTGTAAACATACAGCAAAGAAATAGCAACAAAGCATTTTTTAAAAAATTATTGCAAAACCTTTCTTTTCATGAGACCTACGATTGGTAAGTCATGTTACAGTTTTAATAGTTCTAATTTTTTTCTCATAAAACTTTAAGGAATGGACATTTATCATGACAACCTAATTATGTACAATTAAATATAGCATTATATTTAATGTATTAAATATTACATTTAGTTTTAAACTAGTCATTGGGATTTTTCATCACATATTACTTGTATTACATTATTAAAATTCTGATTAATATACAGGTGGCAAGTTGTGTGTTGGAGGCATGTAGTTTGTCTATGTGCATGTGTGTGCAAGTACGTTCACCAATGCAGGAGTGTGTAGAGGCTAAAGGCTGATGTCAGAATACCTTCCTCTACCACATCTCCATTTTATTTAAAGACAGGGTCTCTCAGAGAACCTGCAGCTAACCATTCAGGCTAGGCTGAATAGGCACAAGTCCCATGCTTGGCCTGTTTCTGCTCCAGCACTGTAGGGTCGGGCAGCAGACAGTCCAGAGCACAGGCAGAACATACACACAATACCATGCTGAACTAAATGTAGGTGCTAGGGATTCAGACTCAGGCCACCATACTTGGAGACCAAGTACTTTAAACACCAAGCCATTTTCCAACCTTTTGGGAATTTGTGTGTTGTATGCAATTCCCTCTCTCTCTCTCTCTCTCTCTCTCTCTCTCTCTCTCTCTCTGTGTGTGTGTGTGTGTGTGTGTGTGTGTGTGTGTGTTAGGCTGTCAGACTTGGCAGCAAAGGCCTTGACCTGCTGAATCATTCTGTCAGTTACCTTAGTTTTTGAGACAGGGTCTCTCACTGAACCTGAGTCTCTCACTGAACCTGGATCTCCCAGGATTAGCTAGACTGGCAGACCAGCAAGCTCCGGGAACCCACCTGACTTTGCCTTCCAACACTGGAATTATAAATATACACTGCCACCCCTGACTTCTGGGGTGTGTGTGTGTGCACTCGCTGGAGTGTTGAATTCAGGTCCTCATGTTGTAAGCACATTACCTATGAGCCATCTCCCTAGTACCAACTTCCTGTTAGATTCAAAGAGTAGAAACGATTATTAGATTGCAGTCTCTTTGAAAGCCTAAGAGCATGCACATACTTACCTTTCAAGCAGTATGCTCCTGTGGTGAAGGAGCCCCAAAGCTGACAGCTTCATTAGTCTCTCTCTGGTGCAACACAGGTGTCAGGTAAGACACATGAGTGAAACAAGGGCAGAATACTATACAGGGCCACTGCTACTTCATCTCAAGTCCATCAAGGACCAGTTAGTGACCTACTATAATCTCGCCATTACTAACAGTTAAGAGAGTCAAAGAGGCCAAAATTTTTTGGACTCTGGCTTTTCAATGACTACATATTCAAAAGACAGTCCTTCAAAAATACAGACCCTCTCCCTCAATCTCTCTTCACTATACTTGGTCAGAGGTGATACACAAGGGAAAACTTCCACTAACCAAATCATTAGTTCTGTGTTCAGTGATACATCTGTGCCCCCTCCTGTCTCCTGATCAAGCACTTCCCTCTCCCATTCCTGCTTAGGACAAAAGTCAATGACTGGTTCATTCTATAGGCAAAAGAGCAGCTCCAGGCAGGGCTTAAGAAGACTCTCACTTGAACTTTTCTAAGAAAAAAGCCACTTCCAAGCTAATAAATGCTAACCCCTCAGTCCCTGATACTAAATGCAGAACATTGGAGGGCATTGCGACTTTCACCTTGACCAGCTGTCGGAAGTACAACTAGCATTGTACCAGAGACTCACATGTGCCATTTCTGTAGAGAAGGAAAGGGTCCTGGAGCTGGAAGTCCAGGTCTGTAGTAATGGGTTCTGTTCGGTTTTCCATGCTGAGCCTATTCATAATGGTGAATCCGTGCTTTGGAGAGACAGACCTGGAAATCATGGAGCAGGGGATAGACAAATTGCTCAGCATGGCACACCTGCAGGGCAGTCACAGTCCAGAGTGTCTGTTAACTTTGCTAGGAGCATTCAGTTTCCCACAGCAGTCTGTAGACACATGAAGCAGCATTTCTTTACTCCTGGGATCTTGAACCAATATCTATGCACCACAGACTGTCCTGCAGGTCATTGTTTTTAACCTATGAGCCTGTATATATGTTGTATGTAAGGAACATGCCTACCTATGTTGTACATTCCTTTAAGACAAAGGTAACTGCTTTAAAAAGATTCTTACTGGTAGATACTTTCAAAGGACTTCAGAGTTCAGTAAGTATACATCATTACAAAAAGTTAACTTTCATTCAAAGTGTAAATGTCAGTTTGAAATTGAGAACTTCAGAAAATGAGACAACTCTGTCAATGAACCTGTGAGGCAAGGTATAAATGAAGTTTATGTGATGGCTAAAGGGCAGATGCCTTGTTCTCTACAATATAAGCAAATGGCTGTCTAGACAACTTACTAGAAAACTTTTCTCAGTAAAAGCATGACCTTTAGTAAATTTGATTTTCATTCCATTCAATAACTCTTGAGTACCGCCCTGTGTCAGGCACCAAGAGACCCCGTTATACATCATGTGTACTTTTGCTCCTGCTGGGGTGACAGCCATATCATATTCAACCATGAACCTTCTGGTGACAAGTAGATACACAGTCACATTGGACAGAAGCCAGCAGCACTCATTCACTCAGGTTAACTGGGCTGCTGGGGTTATCACTAACAATCAGGAAGAGAATTAGTTTTAATTCACTTTTAACCACTTTATATTGATAAAGTACAACACTGCTACTTAGCCACTTACAGAATTTTATTTTTAAACCCCAACCTTTTACTTGATGGAAGGCAATCTTTGATGAGCTTATTCTACAAAAAAGCACTGGTAGGCATAGCCTCAATTCCTCTAAAAGCCTGACAGGGGCCCTGAACATTAAATTTCTGAAATGCAGAAATTCTGCAGCCTGTCTTCATGAACTGTATTTCAGACACAAAGCCACGGGAAGGCAGAGGGAGTGGTCCTTAAGGTGGGTCCTTATGTATGTTAAGGACCTTATGTATGTTAAGGAAAGAGTCTTATGGCATAGACCACAAGGGACTACACTGCAGGCAGAACAAGGAAGCCAGGTACATGACTGGGAGTAAAGCAGAAGTAAAGACACAGGCAGCTTCAGTGCCTTAGCCCAAAGTGTGGCCACTCCACACTGAGGAAAAGGCCTCTCCAGAGCAGACATGTGTGCACATTTGGGAAGGGCAGGCACACACGCACGGGAAGAGGGCTAGAAACAATCGGCATCATTTCAAAAAGATAGTTGGGAACAAGAACAAGAGTAAGAACCAGGGAAGGGGCTGGCAGTGGTGGTGCATGCCTTTAATCCCAGCACTTGGGAGGCAGAGGCAGGTGGATTTCCGAGTTCGAGGCCAGCCTGGTCTACAGAGTGAGTTCCAGACAGCCAGGGCTACACAGAGAAACCCTGTCTCAGAGAGAGAGAGAGAGAGAGAGAGAGAGAGAGAGAGAGAGAGAGAGAGCGCGGGAAGGATCGGATTGTTTTCTCAGTTTAATGGTGTAACTTATTGCTTCATTAGCAATGTGGAATATGTTAGGAAGGATTTAAGTGATGGATTGTACTTCAGTTGGTAGCCCTGGTTCCATCTCCAGTATTACATAAAATTGGCACATCGCTATAATTCCAGCACTTAGATCAGAAGTTCAAAGTGATCTCAAACATGGTTAGTTTGAGGCCAACCTGGTCTGCATGAGTCACTATTTCAAAAATAAAATAAAATGCTTGAAAATACAAAGCTATATTTAGTTTGGGTACAAAAAAGAATATAATTGTATAATTCAGCAGAAAAGACCTTAAAGTCATCATTAATATATGTTAATCACTCTCCTCAAAATATACTTCTTAGAAATGAAAGAGAATGCACATTGTGTGCTTTAGTGTTTCTCTATACACTTTACATTCTTAACAGTATTCATGTCAAACAAATCCATGTGGAGGTTGTAGAATGTTCTGAATATAACATGGACTAAAACGCCAACAATTCTTGAGTATTCACAACTCTAAACAACTGACTTACTTGTTGCCTTGCCTGCAGCCTGGCTAGCCACTCCTACCTGTCTACTCCCTCTCCCCAATGCTGGGTAGCTGTCACTTTCCCCCACTGTTCCCACACTGTGCCTGCAGTTCTCAAGGTTACCCTAGTTCTGTTTCTTTATGACTCTATTGACCCTAAGAGTTAACTATTCTCCTTTGGTAGTCTTTTAGACAAGGCCAAACTCTCCAACAATTACTGCATGCCA
>JADRCD010215046.1:0-26903 GCA_019843815.1 Montemys delectorum
TCAGGCGGGTCTGAGTTGGAGGCCAGCCTGGTCTACAAAGTGAATTCCTGGTCAGTCAAGGCTACACAGTGAGAGCCTGGGTTGAAAAACAGAAAACTAACTAACAAAACAGTCGACCCCCATAGTCTACGTGGACTGTTTTCACTGTCTACACTACAGAGTCAAACGACTTTATTAGGCACCTAAGTACTCCAGAGACATCGTGAAGCATGCAGGAGAGCATGAAGAGGTTGTCGGCGGTTCCACCATCTTGGGCAAGGGGCTTTAGTATCCTTGGGTCTTGCTTAGCACGGGAGGGTTGGTTTACAGACGCTGTGGACTGTGTGCAGGAGACAGGCTGGGGGTTATCTAAGGAGACTGAGGTACAGAGCACATCACTGAAGCTGCCACTTTGGCAGGACAGAGCACTGGAGCCTCGCCTATGGCTGGAAGTGGGAAAGGCTCTGAGTTCTGGTCCCACTTCCCAGCACCCTCAACACCCAGACCATTGCCAACCAAGGGGAGTTTGCTAAAGCACACTCTCTGCTCCAGCATGAAGCACTGAATTTTCTTAGGGGTGACAGAGATAAGGTCCCTGCTTGAGAAAGACTTCACACCTCACTAAAGAGACTCGATAATGGCACTGATCCTGGGCACAATGGTAATGTCAGAGGCTGAGGCACAAGGACTATTATGAGTTCAAGGCCAGCATGGGCTAACAAATGAGATACTCAAATAAAATGAGCCAGCACTTATTTATACAAACAGTGCCACTATTGAGCCTTTCAGTGGAAGGTAGGCTTCAGGGTTAAGTCGCAATTGGGAACCCATGCTGGAGGAAAAATGGGGGGCTGGAACCTGGGCAGAACTGCTGCTGGTGAAGGCCCTATGGGAGTGGCAGCCTTTAGTAGAGGGACACAACCAGCCCAGCTCTCCCTGAGGCTGTCGATGCAGAGCACAGGGCAGGTAAACAAAGGATGAAGGGAGGGAACGGACTTGAAAGGTAGGGGGAACATGGCTCCTCCAGCGCCTGGGAGCCCCTGCAATGCCCAGGGAGCCACACAGCACAGCATGGCGCCTTCAGACCCAAGGGCATTGAGACAGCCCGATGGCAGAACATGTGGCTTGCAGGCAGGAGTCCTGGGGCAGATGCTTGGCGACATATATACAAGGGCAAGGGTGATCCAGAGTGCCAGCTCCAAATCCCACCAGCCATGGAAAGCTGTCTACAATGCGCAGCTTATTAGGTAAGAAAAGTAAGCTATGAATCAGTAAGCATACGCCCCGACCAGGCCGTGGAACAGATGCATCCATACAGGCTATCTGTGGGAGGCACGTGTGGCTTCCCATCTGTGACACCTGGAGCTTCTGCCATACAGAGCTTCTCAGTCCCCCTGTGAGCCACAGGGGTCAGGACAACGTGCTCTGACCTGACTCAAGAACCCGGAAAACGCCTGGAGTCTGGTATCAGAGACCCTCTTGGGAAGCTGTTTAGTAAGCAAGGTCCTGGTTAGCAAGGCGCTAACAGAACACGAGGAAAAGGCCAGTGTCACTAATGGATGCTCTCTTGGTTGGAGGTAGACCTTCACCAGGAAGGCATGCGGAGGTCACCTTGCCCAGGGAAGTTCACCAAAGGCTGTTTCCCAGCTGTAAGCAGCATGACTGCAAACCTACGAGCTGAGCAGGCTCCCGACAGCACCTCAGCCCCACTGGCCACAGTTACCAGCTGCATGTGGTGAATCCAAGAGGTCAGCCAGTGGGCACCTCCTCTGTCTGTGATGGGGAGGAGCCATGTAGGAAGGCAGCGAGCACATGAAGGACTTGAGCTCCACTACTTCCCTGGCCCTTGGCCACCACCTGAGGGTCACCCACCACCACTGCTGCCTCTCCTAAGGTCTAAAGACAGTGTAGGTTCAATCCTTTCTCCAAAGCTCCAGGCAAGTGATAACAGAACCTGCCATATAGCTACTAGCCTTGAGTATGCCAGGAATTGTGATAGACACTTACAAATGTTCCTACTTGGACCTGTTTCATTATAAAAGACAGTAACCCTGAGAATGTGTGAGAGTGTCCATACCATGTGTGGTGGATAGTGGCTTTAGAGCCAGATTTGCAGAGGCCCAAAATGTGTGCACTTTTCCCTGCCTTCTAGAAGCGAAGCGCCAGGAGACTCACACCACCACCTGTGCTCCAGTTGCTGCTACCCAGCACCTCTTCCTCTCCCTCCCAGGCCTCAGGAAGGATCTGGACATGCTCTGTCTTCTGAACTTCACATGCCTTTATTTCCAGCATAGCACACATTGCTCACAGGACTATCCTCAGCATGCCCTGACTTTGTAAGTGAGGCTCAAACACATGAATTCTTTCCCATAATGGCTCAACCATCTTTGCCCCTTTTCAGACTTAAAGTAGAGCAGTGTAGCCTGGCATGGTAGAGCAGATCTACAATCCTAGGACCTCAAGTTCAAGGCCATCCTGGGCTAGATGATGAGACCAACTAACAAAACAAAACACCAAACCAACCAACCAACCAACCTGTACAATAAAGCAAAGCTTCCGACGCTACCACAGAAGTCCGGAGTGCAGTGTGGCGGCTCACACTCACTATTCCAGCATTCCACAGCCACGGCAGCCAGACACATCTTAAGTTTGAGGCCAGCCTACGCCACACAGTGGAACCCCATGTTGGAAAAAAAGTGTGCATGCGTTCATGTGTGTGTGCAAAGGTGGTTACAGCCCATGAATCTCATCACATTTTAAGGCAGAAAACACTGTGCATACGTCTAAGTGGCCCATTTCACTCAGGCTGGGTGCATGATGATCTGGTGTATTCTCCAGGAGGAAATACAAGATGGAAATCCTGAGTGGAGTGTGCATGTGCTGGCCCAGCGCTGTGGACATCTTAGGATAAGGACAGCAGGCTCCAGCCAAGCTGCCTCCAGTACATCAGAACAGCTCTGAAAGGCTAGCTTCTTGCGATTCCCAGCTCCTAGCCCCACTCCAGGGCCTCTCTGTGTTTGGTCCCAAGCCCACTTTCTTTTTTTCTTTCTTTCTTTTTTTTTTTTTTGTGTGTATTTTTTTGTTTTTGTTTTGGTTTTTTGTTTTGGTTTTTCGAGACAAGGTTTCTCTGTATAGCCCTGGCTGTCCTAGAACTCACTCTGTAGACCAGGCTGTCCTCGAACTCAGAAATCCGCCTGCCTCTGCCTCCCAAGTGCTGAGATTAAAGGTGTGTGCCGCCACTGCCCGGCTCCAAGCCCACTTTCTACCCCGTCTTTTTACCACCCTGTCAACATGTGCACTCTCTAGGAACCCAATACCCCTTTCCCAGCCAACAGTGATCTGCTCATGTTGTCTCTTCACTGTGTTAGCCTCAACCTGGTTTGAACCAGAGGAGTTATTAGTTCCTTAATTCCAGTCTGCCCCCTCTTCTCCATGGTCTTTCTCGAAGCTTTCTCCAGCCGTGTGCCTCTGTCTACCCCCTTTATGGCTCCTGACTATGTCTCCACTCCACCCCTGTGCTAACCTAATGAGGTTCTGAGGGACATACACACACATAGTGGGGGACCCAGGAGCAACTAACTTTACACGGTGCCTGGCACCACTCGGGAACAGTCCACCGAGGCTTTGACTAAGCAATGAAAACTCTTGTGTCTACCTAAACAGTCCTGAGCCTGGACTTCTTTCGAGATAGGGGCAGGAGGAAGTTGCTCCGCCCTGTCTCTGCAGCAGCACCCTCAGCAGGCTGGGGTGAGGATAAGGGTTATGGAATGTTCGCATGCACATGACAGCTGTACTGTCCCCTCTGAGCTAACCGTATCTCCAGATTGTCCCTGAGAGACAAACGGAGTCCACTTCAGAGGCGGGCAGCAGCCTAGGAGGCAGCCCGCTAACATTCCCTGGGTACTGGACAATACTTCCAACGCAGGTTCTTCCGCCCACTAAAACATGCCAAAGTCCCTGGGAGAACAGTCTGGTTACACCTCCAAGTATTCGGTAACAGTGGCTGAGGAGAACTCTGGGTTTCACACTGAAAATGCTCTCTCTTCACGCCTCTACCTCCCCAAGCTGGGAACGTGGGACGGGCGGTGCACATCTGCTGGGAGAGGCTTCGGGGGTCTCAAGAACGTGGCAAGAACAGCCAGGAGGAACCCAGACTAGAACCCTCCTCCTGGAACCCTCTCAGCACCTTCTTCCCCAGCGCCTCACCCCCACCCCGGCCCACCTGCTGCCCTGCTAAGCGTGGCTCCCCTCTGCCTCTGCAGGGGCTCTCAAGAAGTGCCATGGCTCGTCTGAAGTAGCTCCAGGCAGATGGGTTCCAAATGTTTCCAAACACATGTCATTTCTAGCAACCGTCCCTCCCTCAGCCCTGCTCTGCTGGGCCTCCACCCTCAGGTTTAACTATTCGGGGACCTGTCCTCTGGATCGTGGGCTCTCAGAAATGTTTTCAGCGGCGCAGTGCTCAGGATGGGGCAGCCCTAGTCCAGATCCTAGTCCCAGAAGCCAGCCCCGGGGGAGTTGGGGTGGGCTACAGCAAGGTCGGCTAGGCGCGAGCTCTTTGAGGTCACGGCAGACTTACCTCATCCCACTCTGAGGCAAAGGAGGGCGACTTCTCCAGCCTCTTCTTCCCGATGATGCTGCAGTTGGACAGGGACTCGCTGCGACTCCCCATGGTGCCGTCCTCCGTGGGGGAGCAGGTCAGGAGGTCAGAGTCAGACTTAGACAAACTGCGGCTGAGTTTCAGCTCAGCTTTGGGCTTGCTGGTGGGAGGGGCTCTGCTTCTGGGCCCGCTCCGATCTTCTTCCTCCTCCTGGGCACCAGCAGGGTGCAGAGGTACTGCGTGAGTCAATGTGTCGAGGTATGTTCTGCTGGCTGGGGCTGCCAGGCCTGCCCTCAAGCCAGCTCTCTTGCTTTGGTCCAGGACGCCGGGCTGTGGGACTCCAGTGCCTCGCATGCCCGGCTCCTCTAGCTGCATGCTGGCCTCGTGGCAGGCGTCCTGCTGGGAGGACTCGGGGTGGTTCTGGCTGGGGGCAGTGAGCAGCTGGAAAGGGTCCTGCCCCACCTCACACACTGGGGAGGAGCCGTGGAGGAGACCTGAGAATTGCTCGGGGACCTGCCCGTCCTGCCCCTCCACAGAGTCCTGGCTCCGGCTGCCGCTGCTCTGCCTGTGGTCTTGAAGTGGACAAAGAGAAATAAAAAATTAAACGTGGCAAAAATCAACAGAGTTCCTATGCAGCGTTCACTCAGTGGCAGAGCGGAGTCCACAACCGAGGGGCAGAGAGAGGCTGGATGGGCTGAGGGGAAGGGGAGGAAAGAGCAGGGTGGAAAGCAGTTTCATATCGTCCATGTTCAATCTGTACCCAAAGTGGGAGCGTTTATGAAATTCCAAACACTGGCCTGGTTACTGCTGTCTGGCAGGCAGCCGTCCCTCTTGTTAGATCTGTTAACGTTAACGAGCAGACCTTGCTATATAAGGTGGGGAGAAGCACGAACCACAGACAGACAGGACACGGTAAGGACGAGTAAGGACAGAATGAGGACAGCGGGAGTGTACCAGTGAGAGTGACTCCCAGGACTCTGGATACATTTCCATAAAGGCTCAGTGTTATTTAGAGCCGTCCGCCCGCCGGCCCGCCCTCCCACCCTCCCTTCCTCTGGCAAGCAGCGACTAGGGGAAAGGGGAGGTCATGAAGGCAACCTGCAACTTCTGGAGTTCCTTAACTGAAAGTGCAAAACAAAATCACCGCCAAAGTACCGGCTGCCTTTCTCCCCCGGGCTACTCAGACCCACATCCACGCCTCGCCCGCCCGCCCGCCAGTCCGTCCTTCCTTCCTTCCGAAGGAACAGACTTTTCCTTTTTTTTTTTTTTTTTTTTTTTTTTTTTGAGAATGTGTGCGCCTCACTGCTGCCAATGTTCCCAGCTGCTCCTATTTGTTTAAGTTTAACCTTAGCTGATCCACTGGAAAAGGAAACAGTGTAGTTTGTCAAGCCTCAAGACAGCTGCTGCTCTCTAGAAATCTCTCTTACACCCTAGAAACCTGACACTGCTAGTTCCTGAGGCTAGCTACCACCACACTTTCAAAACCTGCTCTGAAGGAGCACAGATAAGTGGCCAAGTCTATTTCTCCCACCAGTGCCCTTCTGGGACACCCTGTGGGAACTCAGTCCTTGTACGGATTTATGCCGGTACCATCCCAAAGCTAATGTCCAGGCATCTCATCACTCTAGGTGGTATCTACTCTGCATGCATGGAATCAAACAACTCCCCGATCCGTCCAAACTGCCCAGGGACTAACTGTTCACCAGGCTGGAGTGCCACAGGACTGAGTGTGTGGCCCTAGGGCTTCCACAGAGGAGAGCCGCCTGTGGCACCGGCATGGTGTGCTCGCTCTGCCCAAGGTGGCTGGGTAAACCTTCTCAGGACGGGGTGCTTGCTGGCTTTGTTCCTCTCTAGCTGTGTGGCCTTAGCTGTGGTGACAGAGCATCTTGCTAAACACCTCCATCTAAAACAGCAGGCCAGACTGCACAATGCTTTAAAATCTCTTTACTGCCATGACAGTGAGGAGAACCCCAGTCCCTCCCGAACGCACTCCTCCCACCCTCATGCTTTCTTGCGCATACACTAGCAGCTACAGGGTCCTTAAGGAGGCCTGGCACACCACGCCATGGGCAGCTGGGGAGAGGGGGTAGGAGATGCCCTACATGTGAGGTGCTGAAGCAGCCACCTTAGGGTGGTGCCAGGGTCTCAAAGTGCTGCTGCTTCTGAGAAGCCTCTGTCTGCCAACCAACAACAGGCTTGCTCCAGGTGCCTGGTACCACTCAGCACTGGGCAGGTCTGCAGGGCACAGGCAGAGCAGCCAACTTACTCACTATGACTCTGAGCCAATCAGAGAAGCCAGGAGTAGAACTCTCAACTCACTCATCCTGACCCGACAACACAGGTCCCGAGCAGTGGACAAGGCATAAACAACACGAATGAGTTCTCCAGGTAGAAAAGAAGAGAGCCAGTGAGAGAGCGAGTCTTGGTCGGCATAACTGGGGCGGAGGACGCCATAGCTTTACAGCTGCAAATAGCTGCTATGTCAATGGGCAGCCAGGATGAAGCTGCCTGAGGGCAACGCATGGCCACCTAATGGAGGCCCAGGATGACAGCCCTTCCCCTGGAGAAGAGGAGAGGCTCATAGCAGCAGAAGCTGCAACGCCCATAGCTCCTGCCCAAGCGGCACACTCTCCCTGTCCCTGCGGGCACTCAGGAAGGAGCCTGGCTTCCTCGCTCCTTCCAGGCCCTTGCTCCTAGGCATCCATCAGCTCCCAGGGTCATAGTTAACCATTTGTGGGCAGTTAAGGGGCAACAGAAGGAAAACCCTGCAGCCCAGAGCTGGGCCTGGTTGGCTCACCCTGACTGGCTGCTTGCTGGCAGCTGACAATGGAGGCCTTCAAACAGCCACTCATTCATGCCAGCCATCAATGAAGAAAGGGAAGCAGATGCCAAGAGCTCGACACCAGAGAGATGCCAGGGGAAAGCAGTGGGTGGAGGGAAGGGGTAGGGGCCTGTGCAGGATGGAGATCGGCGGCTGGAGGAAGCTCTGTGAATCACAGAAGAGGCACAACTCACAAATGGTCACAGTTATGTGATTTCCCAGACATCGGCACCTGAAGAGCTCACTGAACCCCAAGAATTTTAGCGTGTCTGTCTGTCTGTCTGTCCCACTCTTTGTGTACTGAGACTGTGTTGACAGTGTTGACAGTTGCTAGGTAGCCCTGGCTAGCTTAGAACTCTGTAGTCCAGGCTATCTCCAAACTTGCCATCCTGCCACTTAGTGCTGAGATCACAGCTGCCTGCTGCCATGCTCATGGGAGTCTCAGTAAGCTAGCTCACTGTCCATCCCTAAAGCAGTGCCCAGCCTAGACATGGCGGCTGATAGGACTTTTCTATTGCTAGAATAAAATAGCATGACCGCCGGGCAGTGGTGGCGCATGCCTTTAATCCCAGCCCTTGGGAGGCAGAGGCAGGTGGATTTCTGAGTTCGAGGCCAGCCTGGACTACAGAGTGAGTTCCAGGACAGCCAGGGCTACACAGAGAAACCCTGTCTCGAAAAACCAAACCAAACCAAACCACAACAACAAAACCAAAGCAACTAATAGAAGCAGCTGAGGGCTCACATTCTCAACCATGAGCACGAAGCAGAGAAACTGACCTGGAGACGGTGTGGCTCCTTAAACTTTCATCCCTAAGGCCACACACACTTCCTCCAACATGGCCATACCTCCTAATCTTCCCAAACAGTACTACCAACTGGCACCAAGTACTTAATCGTCCAAGGCTATGAAGGGCATCTCATTAAACCACCACATGGTTCAAATCTACAATTCAATTCAGGATTCTGAGGCAAGAGGACTGAATTCCAGGCCAATTGGACTACATAACAAGGGTCTTTTTTAAAAAGCAAGAAAGGAACATATCTAAGATACACCTGCACAAATGAATAGATGGAAAATAACCACTCGGTGTCGGCTCCCCGCCCCAGGCCTTGCTGCATACCCCAGGTGCTATTGTCCTGTCTCCAACTCCCGAATGCAGGGATTTTGAGTGCACCACTGTGCCTGGCTCTCGATGGTTTCCTTCTGTTCAGGCAAGTTAATATAGAGCATTGGAGACAAGGTATTAACAACATAATACAGAATCACGAAAGAGACCCTGCACACATTATTTGATATCTCTGCCTATCATTATCACAACTTTATGGAGTTGCTGAGAGAGCTAAAATGTGGACAGGGAGCACTCAGGTCCATGCTGAGACGCACTAAGCTCAGACAAGATGCTAGCACCTTCTATCCACCGCGAGACCACCTGTCCCTCACAAAGATCAGCAAAGAGACAACCCAAAACATGAAAAGCCCCTCTGAGCATCTGTTATCTCCGTCATCCCCTGACCTCTCTACAAGTGAGGAAGAAGCAGAGATGTAAAAAGAAGTCTAAAGGCCGAAACTCTGAGGCAGCACTGAGTGGCCGGCCTGCCACGAGCCCTCACTGACTGTGAGTGAGTGCAGCATGCTCTGCCTCAGGGGCATGCTCGGGTAATGCCGAGATGAAGGAGCCGTGCCTGGCTCCACGCAGGAAAAGGAAGGCAAGTTCAGCAGTGAATATTCCGAGGAAGGCCAGGGGTGAGTTGGGGCCTTCTCGGGGTGGTGGACTCTAACCTGGGTTTTGAAGGGAAGGGAAGCCTTGCCAGGTTAGAGAGAAGCAGGTGCGTGCCCAGGAAGCAGACATCCAAATTCTGCCCAGAGCTTGCGGAGCAGCAGAGAGCAGAGCCTCCTTCCCCTCCCACAGCCATCCTTCCAGGAGACAAAGGATCTGCACAGGGGATATGGGCTGTCTGTCTGTCTCCCCCCACACACACCCAAGCTCACGCTCTGTCTCCCAGGACAGCAGGGAATTCCCAGCAGGGCATTTTTATTCACTCTGGCACAGGTGCCCCTTCCCTTGAGGGCCCTGGAGGCAAGGAGCCTGCATGTTAACTACCCTGATGCTTTGCAGGGGTCTTAAGGACTTTGGAATAATATTTTAGTATTTGCACATTTCCAGTAATCTGTGATCATTTCAGCTGGGGCAGGAAAATGCAGCTCATGTGAGGAGCTAACCTGAGCCAGGATAGCACCCTGTCCTGCTTTCTGTCCTTAGGATTAGGGCTGAGTGCCCAGTCGCAGGAGAGAGCCCCAGACCACGTGTTCAGTAGCACAAGGCTGCACTGCTCTTGGAGGGCACGCTTCTCCAGGAGAAAGGCCCTGACTAGGTAACTCCTATAGACCGTGGTCTGAACGAGTCCATTCCAGTCACAGCAACCCAAGAACAACGGAACACAAACTGGGACGGGAGTCAAGAGGCCCAGGTGTTGTCCATCCCCGGGATTTTCCCTCTTGGGATCTTTTTCAGAGCATGAACAGCTGGGACGCATGAGGAGCGGGGCTAAGACACCCAAGTGTGAATCACAGTCCAACAGATCTCCGTGGTCCCTTGCAGTTCTGGGACTCGACTCAGGGTTTCTGATTCAATGGTTCTAGTCATATAGGTAAAGATGAAGGTCTGATTCAGCGGACTAAGGCTTAAGTCCCAGCTCTTCTCCCACTCCTATTACATATGCAGGGACAAAAATAGCCCCACCTTGAAGCCGTGTCTTGAGTTACACACAATGAGGTGGCCAGGGGAAACCACCCAGCATGGAGCCGCGCTAGGCAGGCACTTAGCGCAGGGAGCTGCCGCTGTCTCTATGTCATTCTGTATGCACAGCCATGCCCAGATCCCTCTGCATGACCCCAGCCCACACAGAGCTTGATCGACTTTCCTGAATGTGTAAAGGGGGTGCTTTCTTCCAAGGGGTCCTCAAAGCAGGCCCAATAAAACCAGAAGCTGGAAGTCCAGCAACCTTGAGACTTGGTTCTGGGTGCTGTCTGCTGGCTAACCAGCTCTCCCTCCCTGTGTGCCCATGGGGACAGCCCAGGTTGGGACTTCAGACTGTCCCATACCAGGTCCTGGTGGTCTCAACGCACACACTGCCATTTTCCCCGTCCCCTGCCCTTCTCATTAACAGCCTGGTCTGGATCAGGTTCCTCCTGCTGTGACACTGTCCCAAGCAACCTCAAGGGCGCCTGGCCTCTCTGCCCGCCCTCGGCTTTGGACAGTTCCTTCGTTGGGTCTTCACAACCATTTGCTTTCTCTTCTGCAGCTGCTGGGGTGTGGAGCCTGTTAAGAGTCTCAAGAAACAGCTAAGATGTAATACATCCTTCCAGATTCATCTCACCCTTCAAGCTCGCCCAGGTTCCTTGCTAAGCTCTGCACCCTAGCTGGTTCCCATGGCTTCCCTTCAGGAAGTTCTGCTCTGCGCCCACGGCCCCTTAGGATTCCCAACAGCCATAAAGAACTTTCCTAGCCTTCGTCCTCTAGCTCAGTGTCACTGGACACAGTGTTAACTGGGCTGGCCCGCCGGCTCACTTCCCTACGCTCCCCTGACCTGGAATTACCAGCCACCAGGGATAAGGATGTGGCTGTAGCTTAGGGCAGTCACTCTGCCGTCCAGGCTGATGTGGAATGTGGGACCGTCCAGTCCGGGCTCCTCACACCTCGCCTTTAGGGCTGATCTTTTTCAAATTTGCCACCTCTTCAGCATCTCTGCACCACTGAAGAGACACACTCAGCTTGGGGGACTGACTACCCTCCTAGTGCTTTCTCTTCCGGAGCCAAGTGGCCGGCTGGAAAGTGAACTGCTACCTGGGCTGTGACTAACAGGAAGCAACAGGCCCTGAAAACACAAACTTCCACCCTGCCCTGTGCTCATTTCTGCAGAGGTCATTCAGCCCCCTGGATCGTCAGCGTCTCTCTTCATCATCAGAACCACATTTCTGGGCATTGTGGGCATATTCACACAGATGTTCTCCTAGAACGCACATCATTCAACCTAGACTTAGCATTGTCCCCCAGTCCTTGCCTTCCCAAGTGCCCATTTTTACTGGTTACGTAATACTCTCTTGGCCAGGCTGGAAACCTCAGCACCCAGCCCTGCTCGCCCACACTTGGCCACACCCCTGCCATCTTACTCCTCAGACTTGTCCCACTCCTTCCTCCTGCCCCTCTGGGAGAGGCTCTAGTTACCATCAGAGATGAAGGTTCCTGACTGCAAGCTATCCCTGCCTCCTGCCTGTCCCAAGCTGAGACTCCCAGATTCTACCCTTTTGAGCGTGTGGCCCCTAGGCTGTCTGTCACCCCACTTCTGAAGTTTCAACAATACCACTCTGTCTCTGAAATAAAGACTGACATTTGAGATCCAATGCTGTATCACAAGTTCTCTTTGTTCCAGGCTACTCTCCGCCTCCTCTCTCCCTCCACCCGCCCATAGTTGTGTGCCACGCCCCTAGGGGCCTGGAGCCTCTGGTCATCACCCTCCCCAGGCTTGGCCTATCTAGTTGAAGTCTCTATTTCAGGGCTTGGCTCAGACACTCTCTTCATGGAGCTATCTCTGATCTTTTACGTGAACATAATTTGTCTCACTTTTGAACACCAAACTGCTTTTTATAAACCACTTTCATGTGAATTTAACATATTCTGCCCCCTTTTACCTTTCAACTATTTTCTGTATTTATCATACATGTGTATATATGTACACACACAGATATATACACATATATGCATATATATACATACCCATTCTGTGGAAGGAAATACAGAGCCGTTACTCACAGAGCTTATTTGATCTCAAGGAAACTGAGCTGTCCTAAGCCTGCAGCAGCAGGAGGAGGGAGGCAGCCAGAGGCCTGGCTTTGTCAGGAGCCTAAGTCAGAGGCTGGGGAGGAGATGCTGCCCATGAGACTGTGCTGCCAAGCTGTCTGTTCAGAGAGTCACAAAAGCATGCAAGCTTCTGCCGTGAAAAGCCAGCCTGGGTCTTCAGGGAGAGAGGAGGGCCTGAGGACCGGCACGATTTTCTCTTTCTGAAAGCTGAGTAAGGGGACTGACTCCCTGCTCAGCCCTGGAGAGGGGTTACCAAGGGGACAGGAGCAGAGGGAGAACTGAAGACAGAGGACAGGCCCCTCCCCTCCAAGAAGATCAAAGTCTTCTGACTCAAGTGTGTGCATGGCTCTTGGGGACATCACCTCGACTCCGTTTGGAAAGTCTTAGAAATCGGACCTCGTTATGTGGCATCCCCATGCACCGCTGTCCTCAGAGTGGCCGCTGCTGCTCATGCTCAGGCACCACCTCACAGACCCAGGACAGTAGTGTGAGCATTAGACCTACTGGCTACTTTCCCATGTGCTGTCCACCCTGGAAAGCTGCCACTGCAATTCTGAGTGGTCACATGTCCGGGACATCCAGGGCGCAGGCCAATCCTAATGGGGAAGCAGACTGCACAGACAGGAATGGCTCAGTCACAGTGGCCCTGACTTTGAAACAATTTGAAGCACAGAGGATCCCTACCTCGATTACGACTATCTTAATGCCTGCCCGGTGGCCTGGTGACTTTTGGGGGACATGCATTTTCTGTGTCATGGATCTGCCGAAGCGTTCTCCTGTGGCTGGGTCTTTCCATCCTGTGGGTGTGATCAACATCTCTGGTGGGATTTCTTCTGGACCAGGGTAGGCTAAGCATTTCTGTTCTCCAAGACTGAGGGTCAGCTTTAGGCAGGTAGGGATCCTTTGTGGTTCAATTTGTCCCAGACCCAAGGCCATTTCTGTTTGTGCAGTCTGTGTTTCCTGAAGTGTTGACTCTGGGACCGGCCCCCAGGAGCAGTGGCACTCTGTTTATTACACAATTTGTAGTCACTGGGTGTCAGGCTGTCTCAGTTCCTGACCCAACTCCCACATAGCTGGGAACCCCTGACTACACTGCTGCTCTTCTCCTCCTTCGGACACAGTGTAGCAGCTACCAGGAGGCTGAGCCAGCAGTGAGGCCAGAGGCCTCTATCTCCTCTTCCTCCCAGCTTCCCCTCTCAGGGCCACTGTGCCACATCATAGTGTTACATCTGGGATGCTCTTGAACTCCCATAATTAAAAGACCTCTAGCCTCTGACCTCCAAATGATAGGGACTACAGGTGTGCATGCACTACCTCACCCAGACACCATTAATTTTAAAAAAGAAAATTGATAAAAACAAAACAAAACAACAACAACAAAATCCAAAAAAACCCACCAACCACCAAACCATAGTCGTGTCAGAAACTAAATAAGCAGGAGTACACATCTTCAGAAGTGAAGGCATTTCCCAATTTTGTTTTTTTCAAGCATGTGTTTGTGTGCCTTTCATACTGCAAGCATGTGTGTACAGGAACGTGAAGCTCATGTCCTGTGAAACTGGGTCTCTTACTGAGCCCAGGGTTTGATCACTAGGCTAGGACAGCTGGAAGGTCCTTCTGTTTCTGCCTCCCTGGTACAGGGATTAGAAATTCTTGTTATCAGCCAGGGGGTGGTCCCACGCCTTTAATCCCAGCATTTGGGAAGCAGAGGCAGGCAGATCTCTGTGAGTTCAAGGTGAGCCTGGTCTACAGAGTGAGTTCCAGGCCACCCAAGGCCACACAGATATTTCATAATGTCCTGGGTTGTCTCTACTTAGAGGTCTTCCAGGAGAAGATAGTGTGGTGGCACAAGCCTTTAATGCCATCACTTGGGAGACAGAGGCAGGCAGATCTCTGAGTTCAAGGCCAGCCTGGTCTACATAGCACAGTCTAGACCATTCTGGGCTACATAGTGATACCCTGTCAAAAATTTTTCAAATACAAGGTGGAGAGTTGAGAGCTCATACTGCCCTTAGAGTAGACCTGAATTTGATTTCTAGCAATTTCTGCATCATGGATCAGCCAACACGTTCTCCTGTGGCTCAAAAAAACCAAAAAGCAAAAGGAAGAAAGAAAGTCACGCTTCCGTGTCTGGCATCTTACGTGGGTGCTGTGATCAGACCCCGTCCCCGTCCTCATGCTTGCACGGCATGTGCTGCCAGAGCGCCTTCCCCAGCCCTTGTTGCTAATTTTACATTTCCTCTTAAAGAACTGGTTTTTGCAGGTGCCCAAAAAGGCCAGAAAGGGTCCTGCATCCCTGAACTGGATAAGATGGCTGTGAGAAGACTGATGTGGGCTTCAGGGGGCAGACCTGGATCCTCTGGTGGAGCAGCGCAGTGTCTTAACCATTAGTGAGCTGTCTCTACAGCCTGCTGTCTACAGAGTCTAGTGCTGTTAACGTCACTGTGTCAGTGCACTGTGGGGCAGGTGCAGCCCTGGAGGTGAGAGAGAGAGAGAGAGCGAGAGAGCGAGAGAGCGAGAGAGCGAGAGCCCGCGCGCCCACCGCAGCAACATAATTTACTACAGGGACGCCCTAAAGACACACCCATCCAGTGACTTGAGGAAGGAGCAGCTGACACGTAAGAACCAAGACAAATGCTGTATAAAAAGCAGATTCTCAAGGTGGCCTGTCATGTGTGATTCTATCCTGGGTTAAACGAAGCATGACCATCTCACAGCCACTACTTTGGGGAGGCAGCAATGGTGGGAACGGGCCACGCTCACACAACTCAGAACAAAGACAGGCAAAGCTTAGCATACCATCTCTACTCCTGTAATGTTTGCTTTTTTGTCCTGTTTAGTGAGTGTAATTAACCAGTGTAATTAACAAGGCAATTCAAAAGTGCCTCCCGTTCCATCCCACACCACAGGCTAAGGAAGGCGTAAACCTGACTCACTAATGCCGACATAAACATAACCTTTGGAAACATAAAAAGCTGCGTGCAGACATGACAGTAATGGAAAAGGAAAAAGGAATTATCCGGCAGCACCGCAGGTCACTGACTGCCTCACTTTTGGGCTGGAGGTTTCTGCTCCCTGACAGGGTATGCAATTTCCTGACAGTTCTGAGAAGTACTGAGTTAGTGCCTTACCACCTTGTCTGAAAGTTCCAGTGAGCCAGGCCAAAGGGCTAACCTGGGCTAGCTTGCAGGCCATAGCCACGACAAAGGGCTAGCCTGTAGGCTGGGCACACACACGCAGGGCCACAGTCTCAACGGCCCAATAGGACAGAGCAGCAAGGAGCAGAGGGGCAGGCGAGAGACTGTAAGTCCTCTTTCAAAGCTCTCAGGAGCTGGGCGAATTCCTGAACTCGGGAGAGAAGGGCTTCACCAAGGACATGTAGCAGCCACGAGATAGCCCCTACGCCAACCTCTGAGCTGAAGATAGCCCCTACGACAACCTCTGAGCTGGAGATAGTTCCTACGCCAACCTCTGAGCTGAAGATAGCCCCTACGACAACCTCTGAGCTGGAAATAGCCCCTACACCAACCTCTCAGCTGGAGATAGCCCCTATGCCAACCTCTGAGCTGGCTGTGTGGTCATTCTACATGAGGCCCCTTGAAGAATCACCCTCTTTCTTCAAGAAGAAGCTCCATCTTCAAATGCACAGGCCTGTTTCACACACATACACAAACACGCACACATTACACACATACACATGCATACATGCACACACACACACACACACACACACACACACACACCCATGATCCTTTTAGAAAGGGGCTCACACTGGAGCCCCATACAACCTTCAACTCTGGAACTCACAGTAATCCCCCTGCCTCAGTCTCCAGAGCACTAGGATTACAAGTGTGAATGGCTATGCATAGTTCCTGTGGTTTCAGACTCTAGAGCAGGCACCAGAGCCTTGCCTGCTCTAAATTAAGAATGCCCCCACAGGACGGACAAACTCATCTGGCCAAGACACCAGGGCTTCCTGAGCCTCGGGACTCAGCACCAGTCCACACACAGACCCAGTGCAAGTGTGGATGGAAATCAACATCCTGGTTCTGAGAGAAAACAGGGAGACAAAAGGACCAGGTGCTCAAGACACTTGTGGACGAAGAGCAGCCTCGCGAAGGCAGTACAGCGAAGGCAAGGCGTTCGTTCCACGAAGGTGACACGGCTGGGTATGCGCACTTAAAAGTTCTCAAAATGCAACACAGCCTAAGTTCAGAAATCAGAGATAAAAACTTTCTAGAAGGAAGTACAGAAAAAAACAAAACAAAACAAAACCCAAAACCTGGGGCTGGAGAGATGGCTCACTTAGTGATGTGCCTGCTCTGTGAGCAGGAGATCCAAGTTATAACCTTGAGCATCCGCCTAGAAAATGCCAAGCATGTGTGTGTGCCTAGAGCACCAACTAGGGGTCGGAGAATATAGCTCTTGTCTCAGAATGTAAGGTAGAGCAGACATGGTGGCACGGGCCTTTAATCCAGAACTCAAGAGAGGCAGAGGCAGGTGGATGTCTGTGTGCTTGAGGCCCGCCTGGACAGAGTACAAGTTGCAGGGCATTCTGGGAAGTAAATAAATCAATAAATTGGAAACAACTGAAGAAGATGCTTGACACCAACCTCTAGTCTCTGAAACCAGACCTACATGTGCATGTACATGCAGGAACAGGCAAACCCCATACCCATTTATACGCATACTTGCACATACACACACACATCACACACACATCCATCCATATACATAAAAGCAAATATACACACACATACATGCACACATACTTACATACACACACCCAACACTCATACACACATACACACACACACACACACACCATGATTTATGCCATTATGAATTTATCCATCAGAAAAGAAAGGACAAATTACACTTCTCTAAAATTTAGATTTCAAAAGCAACTATAAAAATGGCCATAAACTGAGAGAGAGGCATGTTCAGTAAAGAAGTTATCAGTGGGGTGCTGTGGCCCAGGCCTATGAACTCTCTCTATTTACGGCCAGCTAAGAGAACCAACAGGAGACACGAGGCATGCACGGAGCTGGGAGAGGCAGGCTCTGTAGACACCACCTTCCAGCCTGCTCAGTGCCCTTGCCTACTCCCCTCTGCAGAGCCAGAACATACACCCAGAAGCACAAGCAGGCTTCAGTTCCAAAGTACTATGGTTACAGGTGACAGCCCACCATGACTCTAACAAAGAACATGCTGTCCGGGAGGACTCAGAGTCCGTCACGGACCCGGACAACCTAGTCGGCTAGCTAGCATGACAGGCTCCGGCCATAGAGTTGCTGCTGTTCTGGGTCCTGCTCACACAGCTGTCACCTGGGTGCCCTCAGCTGCTCTGCTGCACATGAGGGAGGGTTGCATCTCCATCCATTCAAGGGCAAGGAGTCCAGACTGAGCACAGGGCCCTCACCATCCTAGACTCAGGAACCCACGGCTGCAGCACGTACCTTCAGTCCTCCCGTCTGTGGCCCCCAGCTTCTTGGTTTCCGCTGTGAGCAGCAGCTCATATGGGTGCTCCTCCTCTTCCTGGGGAGCACTGCTCTGAATCCTGGGTCTCACAGCCAGGCCCTAGGAGACAGAAACACCCAGAACATGTTGGGCACAGGCAACAGAGCTCTGATTCTTGCTACCTCGCGCAGGGCACAGAGGAGGGATGGGGAGCTGGGCATCCTGTGAATTCAGAGGTGCTTGTCTAGTTCGTCACTCTCTCTGCCTCATCTCCTAGAGGCTGGCATCCTGGAAGTGTGATGTCCAGTGCAGCAAGGATGGGACACAGACCATGAAAGAGGGGACCTGCCGGGTGGGTGGCCCTCAGGAGTGCCATTCCCCAGGGGAGTTGTAGCTTATGAGGCACACAGGATAACTTCAGTTGCTGTCATGTGAGCCTGGCACCCCTGTGCTCACTGCCCTGTGCCACACACACCCCCCCAGCTTCGATGTAGCTCAGACTCCCTCACCAGGAGCAGATGAGCAGACAGAGCTGTGCCATCTGGGCTTTGTAGCATTCCAAACTGTGAGCCAAAGAAACCTCTTTATTTTTTTAATGTGACCAAATTTGGGTGTTTTGTCAAAGCAATGGAAAAACCTAAAACAATTTCTGTATATGAAATCCCCACAATCTGACTATACCATTTTCTTTTTTGCCCCATTTTATCCTTTAAATGAGATAAAACCCAAGCCTCTCTTCCCTCCCGCTTCCTCTTTCCTGTGCTTTCTGTGGAGACCACTTTCCTAGCAGTTGTTACTTAAGCTGCACCATGACTTGTCCTTTCTCCACGCTTCTTCTCTGACACACACACACTACCCAAAGGCCAGTATCCACCTCAAAAGGAAACAAGATACTCCTGGCCTCAACCTTTCACAGGTACCCAGACACAAGCTGGCCTGTCCTCGTCCTCTTCTTCCTTTTCCTCTGCTGCTGCAGTCCTAGATAGCCTGGAACTTGCTATGTAGAGCAGGCTGGTCTCAAACTTACAGAGATCCTCCTGCTTCTGCCTCCTTCTGCTAGGGTTAAAGGTCTGTGCCCCCACAGCCAGCTTGTAACTATCTTCTTCACAGATTCTAGGAGCTCTGGGAATGAAGCGACCTGAAAGCTAATTTCCCACCATATTATAAAGGGACTTCAGATCCTGTCTAACAGTCTTGAGAGTCAGCAACTATGGAGTGGTTTCTGTGGGCAACAGCAGCCCCGTCTACTGAGACAGTCCTGATTCAAGCAGACAAGCGCCTCAGCCAGAAGGCTTCAGTTAGGAGAGTGTCCGGGGCTGGCTGTGGCATTGGAGCTGAGATGGTAAAAGCACAATGCTGGAGGCACGGGGAGGGTACGGAGACCCCTGCTCTGTTAATTCTACTCATCTCCCTGAGGCCAGTGTGTCTGAAAGGCAAGTTAAGGATAATTATGTACCAGCAATCAAGCTAGAGTACAAAACTTCCAGAGCTCAAGTGATGGGTACAGCCCGTAGTGAAGGGAGTGGGGCTGGGCATCTCACTCTAACAGATCAGCAGGTCCTATAGGCAGAGCTCCTTGGCACACACAGACACCTCTCATCACACGCTGAGGATTCCCCAGAGTCCTCCGTAGGGGCGGCTGGCTCCCTGTGAGCACTTCTCTTGAAGGACAGTGCTCCTGACAAGGCTGCCATTCTGAAGGCAGAATAGGTCTATTCCTCGAAAACTGGAGTGTAGCAGGAACCCCCTCTGTGTGAGCCACCTGGAAGCTAACAGCGCCTTTACTCTGGGAGTCCTGGGCATCTTTATCCTGGGTCTGGTTTCTCAGGAACACAATTAAGGGAACAAAGAGGGACGACTAAGTAGCTTGCACCTCAGGCTTCACTCACAAGAGTGTGGGCTCTGCAGGGCTACACCACACTGACAGTCTTCACCAGGCCTAGGCATGCTTCCCTGAATGGAAACTGACCTGGATCCCTGACCTACAACACAGGGCTGGACAGAAGGACTACCAGGCAGGACAATCACCCACAACAGCGGGGACACCAGTCACAGCTAAAGTACCTGGCCCTGGCCGGCACATCTGTAAACTCAGCAAGCCAAGGACCTGTCCAAGGTCACCCAGAGTTCAGAGCTGAGCTCAGACTCTCATCCAGTCTTCCTATGTCCAAGGTGGATGGCCGTCCCTGTTCAGCTGCAAAGGAGAGCCCTAGACTCAGACGATAAACGAGAGTGTTCCTGCCTGTCCCTGCTCTGGCCTGACCAAGCTATGGGCTAAACCTTCAGAGCCAACACAAACTTTTTCTTCCAGCCATTACCCCACATGAAGCAGCCCCGTGTCACAGTGACTATGGACGGTGAACTGAATTTCAACAGAAGGATTCTGCTTTTTACTATGCTACTCCTGAGTCTTCCTTCCCTCTTCTAGGGCTGGCAATGACTCAAGGCTGATGAAGTGCGCTGTCTGCTCTACGGGGAGCAGCACCGCTTGGTCACAGCAGAGCTGTGAGGAGCTGTCACCAACTGCAGCTGGGGCGTGGGTGGCTGAGAAGCCCCATGATAGAGGAGACCATGGCTACCCTCATGGCAGCTGGTAGCCCCTCAAGAGGAGTGAAAACCGTGTGTGTGTGTGTGTGTGTGTGTGTGTGTGTGTGTGTGCGCTATCTCATGTGATATCTCATGTCTGGCATCATGATGGGGCCATTACTTGAATAAGCTCTCCCACCATCAAATACTAGGTCACACGATTGACAAATAGACAACTCTCAAGTTTGGCTTGGTCATAAAGCCTTCCTCAGCACCAGAGAGGTACTGGGTTTAATCTTGCCAGTACCACAAACAAGAAAAAATGGCCCAAAGTTTAATGACATCCAGTGTCTCAGAATGAAGTTTAGTTTTAAAGCTTTGAGAGAGCTGGAAACAAAGATGGTGGGGTTGGAAGTCTTGATGCTTCTGTAGCCAAGCAGAGGGAAGGCCCCAGCACCCACAGCAGCTGGCTCAGAAGCCTCAGTAACTCCAGTTCCAGGTGATGCGACGCCCTCTTTGGCGTCTCAGGAAACCAGGCACGGAGGGGAAGAAGGCCCACATATAGAACATACAGCAGTAAGAGCCCTGGGTGGGTGTTTACAAGAACAGGGCTCTGGCCATAGCTCCTCTACATTCAAGCACCGCTGTAACAGTGGGGCAAGTCCAGGGCTCTTGTTCTTATGCCAGCTGATCTGCGACTCCAGGCCATTAGGGAGCATTTCCAAAAGATAAATCTCACACACACACACACACAGAGACATCCCAGCAGGTGAGACGGCTCCACACTTGACAACTTGTTTTCAGTCCCCTGAACCACATGATGGGTGGAAAGAATTCTGTCCTCTAACCTACATGCTGTAACATAATAAAAACATTCTTTTAAAAAAGGTGGGCTGTTTCAAATAACTACCTCCTCCCTCCCACCCTCAGCACACACCTCCTATACCTTCTAATTTTATACACTTGACTACATAACAAACTTATAAACAACATAAATACCATACAGCAAAACTAACCAGAACAAGTCTCTATCGTTTCCAATTGTCACCTGTGACTTGGCTCATGTTTGGAGACAGTCTCAACCACCAAACCTGACAGCATGGTACTGTTCACACAGTGGCGAGGACGTGAAAGTCGGGGCACCCCGCTTCCCATGTGGCCTGGCAGGCCACACCGCACCACAAGTCTTTCAGGGTAAAAGGCCTTGCTCCAGACTCATGTACGTCCCAAACTTACTAAGCACAGGAGCAATGAGAAGATAAGAAGGTCAAAGCTGGGGATATGGCTCAAGGGTAAGAGTGCCTGCTCTGCAAGCATCGGGACCCGAGGTCGAATACCCAGCAGACACATAAAAAGCCAGGCATGGCCGTGTGTGCCTGTTCCCCCAGCACTGGAGTAGGGGCTGAGGGCAGAGACAGGAAGATCCTGAGTGCCCATTGGTCAACTGGCCCAGTCAAAATGGTAAGCTTCATTTACCCAGAGACCCTCTTACATCAAGGCTGAGAGCTACAAAGGAAGACAGAGCGGCTCAGCTCCGGCCGGAGCATGCATAGGCACACGGACCTAGACTGCACAGTTATGGATATACTTAACACACGCAAATGCAGCACTGCTCTCCTCCTGAAAGAAACCGGGCCGGGGATGGCTCAGGGATGGAGGGCTTGTTTGGCATGCACAAGGCTCAGGGTTTAATCCCAGGACTGGAGCGATGGGTCAACAGCTAAGATCACTAGCTGCTCTTCCACACTCAGATCCCAGCGCCGATTCAGATTCCAAGGGATCTGATGCCATTATCTGACCTCCACAGGCACCAGATAGGCAGTGGGGTGTGTGTGTGTGTGTGTGTGTGTGTGTGTGTGTGTATATATATGTATATATATATATATATATATATGCACACATACAAAAAAAAATCTTAAAGAAGAAAAGCAGAGGAGGAGAAAACAGAGCCTCCTTTATGCAGACACTCATCTGCAGTCTAACAAATGCTGTGTGAGTGACGGGTAACCCCCAACCCTCTACCTCAAAGGCCACCAAGGGAAAACACTTCTTATCTAGGCGCTCTTCTTCCTCTTCATCAGGCGGCGGCTTTGCTGGAGGCGGCGGACGCTCCCTCTATAGAAGAAAGATAAATATATTCTACCATCTCTCTGTTCCAAGTGTTCGTCTTTTTGCTTCACCCTTCTTTTAGTCCTTGGAAAGAAAAAGAATCACGTGAAGAACTCCCCAGAGACTAAAGTTGAGGCCCAGTGTCTAAGCAGTGGACACACTTCAATCAGCCAGGCCATGGCTTGCAACGTCCGCGGCAAAGATCTCAAACACCCTCTTCAACTGGCTGTGAGGAGAGCTTGGGAAGCTCAGAGCTGACTCTCTGGCACAAGACTCTGAGGCACAGAAACCTGAAAGCCAGAAGCAGTGACTCCGCTTTCAGTCTCTGCTGAAAAGAAGGAGCTTGAGATTAAAAAGCCCAGTCCGAGAGCTCTTCTAAAGCCAAGGATCCTGGTGAAGCCAGAGGAAAAACAGCCAGAGATGGAGCATGTGTCCTTCCCCAGGCTCCAGCGCTCGCCCCTACTCAACAGTAAAAGCCCACACTGAGCTCTTTTAACACCTGTCGTTGCAGCCAGTCAGGAGGCTGAGCCAGGAGTATCTCAAGCCTGGGAGTTTGAAGTTACCCTCGGTTTTGTTTTTGTTTTTTAGTTGGTAATAGGGTCTCACTGTGTAGCCCTGGCTGTCCTGGAACTTGCTGTGTAGACCAGACCGACCTTACACTCACAGGGATCCTCCCGCCTCTGCCTCTGCGTGCTGGGATCAAAGGCGTGCACTGCCATGCCTATGTCTTGTTTTTTTGTCCCCCCCCTTCAATAATCAGTACATGGCTATAGGGAACCCTGTTTAGCCCACTTAGACAGGAGCATGGCCACTCTTGTCCTTAGGGCTGGGACAAACAAGCTTGTTCTTAAAGGATCAAAAGCAGCTATACCAGACTGCACACTCAGTTCTACCACAGAAATAGGCAAAGGGTATTGTGGCTAGATTTAAAAACAAAAACAAGAACAAAAAAACTTCATTCAAAAATTCAGGCTTCCTTGTAACAGGGCTCTAGTTTGCCAACTTTACTCGGAAGCAAGGAACTTGCTGAAGGGGTACAACTTCATGACCCACACATGACCCTCAGTGGCAGAGCGGAAGGCTGGAGGCCATTACACCCGACTGAGCCTTTCCCACAATTCTCTATAGTGCTGGGGTCCCCTACCCAGGAGAGGGTCAGGGCAGAGATGGCCCCAGGCTCCACCCCGGCCTTGCAGGTCAGTTCTATGTGGCTAGAGCAGGTGAGGTTTGGGGTGTAGATGATAGAGATTTCCCAGAGGAATCTGCAAAGGCGGCTGTGTTGGGTTTGGTACCCAAGACCTTCCAGTTCCAACACGCATCTCTGCTCCACAGCAGCCTCCATTGCTCGGTCGCTCCCTGACTCTCTGAGGCAGACAGACTCAACAGCAATTTTACAACAGCTTTATGTGCTCAAGCCTGAGCTCTTTGGATTGGACTCTCGTGGGGGGAGGGCCTGACTTTCTCCATCCTTCCTTGTTCTACGAGTGCCGGATCAGGCCTAGTCAAGGCACTACAAAGAGACAAGCACAGGTCCACTGTGAAGCCAGCCTGGGGACACCAGCGTAGCAGAAAGGGCCCACACCAGACAGAGGAAGACCACTGCCGACAGGGAAGGGAATCGAAGTCCCCACAGGCCTCTCTCTCTGAGGTACATAGAGACAATCTGCCACCATTGCTGTGCCATCCATCTACATGGAGGGCCAGAGAGGTCAGAAACCAACAAGAATGGCTACAACACACATGTGCACAGATGCATGCACAGCCGGCAAAGTGCACACTCGGACGCTCTAGTTTCTGCTTCAGTACAACCATTCACTAAAGAACCCTGTGACTTCTAGCAAAGGCACCAGCGCCCCCTACTGGGCGACAGCTGCAAGCCCCACTCAAAGCAAAGCCTTCCCCTACAACTTAAAGTGTGGCTGCCAATAGTGGAGACTGGTAACTGTCTACAGAAACACTGTTCCAAGTATGCGTATGCTCACGGTTCTTGCTAACACCTACTCTACTGGGCGGCCATAAACTAGAGGGCTCACCGAAACTCACGCCGACAGTGTGAGTGCATCAGGGCAAAGGGCAGGCCAAGGAGGCCACCAAAGAATGCTCCATGAAGTCCCAGGCCACAGTGGCAAGGACCACTCTGTCCCCTGCCAGAGCCTGACAGAAAAAGAAGGCCAATGGAAAAACAACACCCCCCCCCCCAAACAAAGAAACAGGAACACATATGCCCCCAAATCTGAATCCAGGTGGTTGGCACTGGGACCCTGTCAGCAGCAGCCAGGCCGGACAACTCTGTCAAGTGGAGATAAAGTGAGGACAGGGCTGTAAGTGTGGCGCGCCCTCTAGGGCAGAAGGGGGAGTCAGGAGGGAGTCTTGAGGCTCATGCACAAGACCAGAGGTAAAAGCAGGTGTTAGACAAAGCAGCAGAAGGCAGGGGTGGGCACACAGAGGGGAACTCAGCACTGTTCTCAGGAGCTCAAACGGGGCTAATGAAGAACTGCCAACAGACGGCATGGCCAGGGAGTGCGCACAATCTGAGGAAACTCTGCTATGCCTTCTCCCCAGGACAGGACCATCCGTCCTCATGGCTGGTAAGGCAAGAAAGACTGTGGACAGCCAGCAACGCACATCACTGGATATGTCTGCGATCCGAAGAGAAAACAAGCCGCACACAGTGAGATCGCCAAGGCTTGAGCAGCAGTAAGGCTGAACCAGAGCACAAGGCTTGGATCTGCGCGAGGGCAGTGGGGGATGCAAACTGGCTACACTCAACTTGGAAACAGCAAACATCTACCCACTGTGACCTGCAGTTTTACCACCCTGGGCAGGAGAGACTAGACAGAGTGCCCCTAGCAGCGGGTGAGCTCAGGCACCAGGCAGCAGACTCTCTTGCTAGCACACCCCCAGCTGCCACCAGTCTCCAGAAGGCTCAGGCCTGGGCCACACACAGGCCTCGCTTCCCACATACAGGCCTCACTCCCCACATACAGGCCTCACTCCCCACATACAGGCCTCACTCCAGCAGCCCTTGCTCCGGTGGCCTCCACCTCCTTGTTCATGGAGTCTCTGTCGGAAGATCGCCCGCTGGCCGTGCTGTCCAAGGAATGGCAGGACACAGCATTGTACAGCGCCTCGTAGGGACCCTCCTCCTCAGCATGTGTGTCACAATCAAGGATCAGCTCAGTCACTGGGGAACAGGACAGAGGGCAAGACAATCAGTAAGAGAGGGCAGAGCCCTGCTCCTGACACTCTAGCCAAACGGACGTCTCTGCAATAGGAGCTCACCTAGCACTAAGCCATCGGGAAAACGGTCACTTTGCTAAGGGACAGGCACTAATTTTCTCTAATCCAATACAGGGAAGGGAAGCTTGGCGGCAGAACCCTACTCAACACATACCTCCAAGGTGTAGCTTCCAGCAAAAAGGAAACGACTTTAAATCTGTAAGGGATTCTCCCCTTGTCCTTTGTGAGCTCCCTGGTATCTCAGCTCTGGGTGAACATAACCTTAGCCTGAAAATGCAGCTGAAATGCTTTAGTGGTTTTTGTTTGTTGTTTTCTTCTAAGGCATGGCCTTACTATGTAGCCCTGGCTGTCCTGGAGCTTGCTCTGTAGACCACACTAGCCCTAGCTTTGAACTCACAGAGATCTACCCGCCTCTGCTTCCCAAGTGCTAGGACTAAGATATGTGGCATGTCCAGTCTCCACCTTTTGATATTTCCTCTTCCTTCCTTCCTTCCTTCCTTCCTTCCTTCCTTCCTTCCTTCCTTCACTTCTCAGTATTTTGCACTTTAAAGGTTTATTTATTTTATGTAAGTACACTGTAGCTGTTTTTCAGACACACCAGAAGAGGGCGTCAGATCTCATTACGGGTGGTTGTGAGCCACCATGTGGTTGCTGGAAATTGAACTCAGGACCTCTAGAAGAGCAGTCATTGCTCTTAACTGCTGAGCCATCTCTCCAGCCCCCACTGTTTGTTTTTGAGAGAGGGTTTTCCTCCGAGCCCATTTTAAATGCTTCAGTGAAAATGCTGAAGCCTTTCTAAGATGAGGCGCTCCGTGACTACGGCCGTCTCCTCAGTGCTGGGATCCAGCCGTGACTGCAGAGTCACTGTTAGAGATGGCATCTCTGAGTGGCTTGTCACGGTCACAAACATCAGTGTGAGCTCCTTCAAAGTGAAGAGCTTGGTGAATGATCCATGTCAAGAGAAATGTTGGGGTGTAAGACAGGAGTAGGGGAGTGAGGCTGGAGGTGAGAGGAGCTCGGGAACCCAGCGCAGACAGGCCGGAGCCTGAGGCCGCTCCCCCTTTCATGTAGCCTTACTGTTCATTACCATCTACATTTGGGGGATGCTGTCATTAGGAGTTACTTTGTCTCTGTCATTACCATACACCGGCTTCTCAGCAAACAGGAAAGTACTCTGTCAATGATGACCACCTACCACCCAGACCAACATCCTGTGTGTGTTAGACAGGAGACAGTACCAAGCACACCTTGAGATGATCCTGCCAATTACACATCTCTACAGAAGCAGAGGCCAAAGTAAAGCAGACATGGG
>JADRCD010215048.1:0-12261 GCA_019843815.1 Montemys delectorum
GGGGGGCGCATCTCTGGGATAAACTAGAAACCTAGGGAAATGGAAGCTCCCAGTGTGACCCTAGCTAAGACTCCTAGCAGTGGAGGATATAGAGCCTGAACTGGCCATTTCCTGTAACCCGGTAAGACTTTTTTCAATGGAGGGATTGAGACACCAACTCAGCCACAAAGCTTCAACCTACAATTTGTCCTGCCTACAGGATATGCTGGGGTAAAGATAGAGCAGATACTGAGGGAGTGGTCCAGCTTGAGATTCAGGCCATGAAAGGGAGCCCATCCCTGATACTGATGCTAATGCTATTCTGCTATACTTTCAGACAGGAGCCTAGCTTAACCATCATCAGAGAGGCTTCCCCCAGCAGCGGATGGAAACAGATACAGAGATGCACAGCCAAACATTAGGCAGAGCTTGGGGAATCCAAAGGAATAGCGGGAGGGAGCATCATAAGAGGCAGAGGTGTCAAGTACACCACAGGAAAACCTACAGAATCAACTAACCCTGGGCCCGTAGGGGCTCACAGAGACGTAGGGGCTCACAGAAACACCACCTAGAGAGCCTGCACGGAACTGACCTGGGCCCTCTGCACATATGTTACAGTTGTATAGCTTGGTCTTCTATGGAACTTATAACAGCAGGAGCAGGGGCTGTCTCTAACCCTGTTGCCTGCCTTTGGGACCCTTTCCCTCCACTGAGCTGCCTCCTCTAGCCTGACTAGGAAAGGATGTGCCTAGTCTTATTGTAACTTGATAGCCAGGGCTAGATATCCATAGGAGGCCTGCCCTTTTCTGAAGAGAAACAGAGAAGGAGTGGATGTGGGTATTCTGGGAGGAAAAACTGGGAGGAAAGGATGGAGGGGAAGTAAATAAATAAATATTTAATTAATAAAGTAAAAATTATAATTCTAGAAGAAACAAAATGTTCATGATAAAAACCATAAATGTTAAAAAAGACTCTGCGGCTTGATAGAACATTTGAAAATAGAATACAAACAAACATTAATAAGTAATAATTCAAATGAAAAATCTGATACTTTCTTATTTTATGTAAGTATGAGCAACATTTCCTAATAAAGGAACTGTTTACTACACAAAGGTATCTAGAGAACCTTTTCAAGTCACTCTATAGCCGTTAGTAAATGACCTTCCATATGGTGACAAAATCATACTTAAAGAAGAAAATCCCACATCACTCACAGGGATGTTGTCCTTGTCATACTCCCGCAAATCTCGCAGAAAATTCATATCTCCCAGGAGCTTTTTGCTAGGTCCCCAGTAATCAAATATCTACAAATGAATTTTATGGAAATGTATTAGCTATAGAATTAAAAGTGCACATTAGTCAGAAAGAAATGTATACATCTTAAAAATCTTAACTTCTTTTTGAGATCAAAGACTCATTTCCTGCCAGATGTGGTGACAAATGCCTGTAATTCCAGCATGCTAGCTAGAGGAGGCAAACAGATCTCTGTGAGTTCAAAGTCAGCTTGGGTAACTTACAGGCCAGTTAGGAAGATGTGTGAAACCCTGTCTAGAAAAGAGAAGAGGAAAAGAGAAGGAGAAGAGAGGAGGGGAGGGGAGAGGAGGGGGGGGGGGGAGGGGCAACAAGAGACAAGACTCTTCTCCCTGAGACTATGTTAAGTAAATAAAATATGAAATATTTTAAACATGGATATAAACATATTAAAATTTAATCAGTGAAAATAGAGGTGATTATTTCTTTTGACAATTTTAAAAAAGCAGTTACTGTAGCCACTATGATAACTATTTCATGTAAGAAAATACACTTTTATTACTTCAGTCTTTTAAAAACCTTTAACCTATAATTTTCCCTGCTTGCAAGAGGTAAAGGTGGCCAAGAATTTGTGGGAGTGGCCAGCCAATGACTGGTGCAACTTGAGACCCATGCCACAAGAGAGGGCCTCGCCTGACACTACCTGGAGGGCCAGGACTCAGGGGCTAGGTGGCAGTCAGAGACCTAGAATAGAGCCAAATATGACTGAACCAAAAAAACAAATAGATAAACAAACAAATAAATGAAAGCGATTTCTAGTGATAGTTTACTATCCTTGTAGATCAAAGCTTAGTATAATTGTCATCAAAAGAGGCTTCATTCGGTATAAGAGCAGATGCCAAACATTAGGGTGAGCTTGGGGAATCCTGTGGAAAATGAGGAGGAAGGATTGTAGGAGCCAGAGAGGTCAAGGACATCACAAGACAATGGCCCACAGAATCAATTAACCAGGGCTCATAGGGGCTCACAGAGAATGAAGCAATAATCAGAGAGCCTGTATGTTCTGACCTAGGCCCTGTGCATGTATGTTATGGTTGTATAGCTTGGAATTTTTGTGGGACTCCTAACAGTGGGAGCCGGGTGGGTACTGGGAGAAGAGGACGGAGGGAAAACTGCAGTCAGGATGTAATAATATATAAGAGAAGAATAAATAAATAAAATTTAAAATATTTGATTAATTTTTAATAAGATTGGTTCTTTTTGTTTTGTTTCATTAAACTTATTTAGTGTATGTGTAAATTTAAATAACTAGACAATGTCTATTTACATATTATCTTAGGGAAAAATACAATTTAAAAATTAATTTAGGAATTCAAAGCCAGGTATTATAAAACCCTGGATAGAAAGTGTCTGTAAATTCAGTGTAGAATGCTTTCCTTCTTAAGGGATGCATGCCTTGAATTATAATTGCAATACAGGTTACATTTACTGTGTGTTTATTGTTTATGAGGCTTTCGATAGAAGAGCTTTATATGCATTGGCTAAGATCCTCTAACTTTGTGACCTGGATGCTCTGACTATCTTTTGAATAGAATCCCTCAGAGATTCAGACACTTCATCCAGAGGTCACATGGTTTCTGAATGTGGATATTCAGATCCACAGCCCTTGCTTTTATGTTATTGTTTTATAGACAGAATCTCACCTTGTGCTCAGGCTGCTTTGGAACTCACTGTAGAGGCCGAACAGGCCTGGAATTCACATCAGCCTTCCCGCTTCAGCCTCTCTCTCATGTGTTAGAATTAGGTCAGCCACAGCCACAGCCACAGTGTCCTGTCCCTGCCCCACAGGGTCTCATGCTGGCCATGCTGGCCTTGAACAATGACCTTGATCCTTTTGCCTCCCCTCTGGAGAGCTGGGATCACTAGACCCCGCAGCAAAAACTGGGTTTGTTTGTTTTCTTTTACTTCAATTCTAAAAAACCCACACCTGTATGTTATATGTCATACATTCTTACAAATCTTAACTACAGAGTACGGGTCTCAGCACATAAGACACCACAGCAGGGGGTCTGTATGGACAGAAGAGAAAACAGAAGCAACTGGAATTGCAGATGTCTGATGCTACGTTTACTAGAACACACATAGACCCTATGTTCTGCAGTTAATTCTGAGTCCATTCCCTCTGGAAAACAGTGCTTCTCCCCTGGATTGCAGGGTGTTGGCACTTAACTTGATAACAGTTAATACAAACAGGTTCTGTGCATTTGTGTATATGGTTTAAATCAGTTATTACCTTGCCTCCAGTTCCTGAAGGATCTGAAATCTTTTCTGGTTTTATATCTTTCATGACACAAACAGCAGCCATGACTAGTTTAACACCAGCTGGAGGATTCTTCATTGATTTTACAATTGTAATATCAGCTGGCTGTATTAAAAGACAATAAGACATCCTTACAGAATAGCTTATTTTTAAATAATGAGAATGTAAAGAAAAATGTTGGGCCAGACGTGGTGGTATTCACTAGTTTCAGTTTTCAGGAGGTGGTGGAAAGGGCATTATGAGTTTGTGGCTAGCCTGGGCTACATAGCGAGATGTTATCTCAAAACATTGAAAAAAAGTTATTTGTGGAAATAATGAAAAAAATTGAGTAGTTTTTGTTTTGCATGATTATAAAAGAGAATTAGCAACAGAGAACTAAACACAGAACAAGCCTAATAGTTCTCAAATGTTTGAGGGCTCCTAAGGCCTTATGAAAATAACATGTGTTATTAATTTCCTGGCATCCTGGGTTATTCTAAATGAAATACACACATCTAAAGATTTGAAGCTAACATCCACAACTGAGCAAGAAGATAATATTTGTTTTTCTGGGTTGCCACTCAGAATGATTTTTCCAGCTCTATCCATTCCTTCCCTCTGCCCCATGTGCAGAACCTCTTTGGATTCACAAAGACCACTCATTCCACTCCCACTAAACTATTCTGATTGAAAATTATGCATGACATAGGAAAATCAAATATGTAGATATACCATCGTATCAACTAAGACCTGTTTAGATGCAAGCTTAATTTAACTTGACAAATAAATGACAGAGCCCACCATAAGAGAGTCCATGTCCTGTTAACCAAAGACCTGCAGATCGCTTCCTTTCTTTGATGAGACCCCAGGTGGCAAATCCAATACTTTCCTTAAGCGTGTCTAGCGCAGACAGCGCCGCTTCCAAGGCTGGAATTGCCTCAGCCAGGTCACTCTCGCACTCGTTTTTCAGAGCCTGGGCTTCCTCAGCCTTCCCACTGGCTATTTCTTCATCTAACTTCACAAACTTTCTTTTTGCTTCTACTTGTGCAGATTCTATTTCAATTATCTAAAGAAATGAAATGTGGAAAAATGAAGACAGACTTTCAAGTAACCTGTTGTTTCTTCAAGCCTAGAGACAAGACTACTTGAACATCAGGGAACTCAACACAAGATGGTGAAGATTAGAAAGGTCTGTTAAGAAAATCGTTATGAAATTTGAAGGCAAATGGATAGAGCTGGAGACCGTCATTCCAAGTGGCAATCCAGACTCAGAAAAACAAATGTCATATCTTTTCACTCAGTTGTGGATGTTGGTCTGGTTTAGAATACCCACAGGTGTCAGGAAATTAATAAGGAGGCAAAGAGGGAATGGGTTTCAAAGGAGTGAAGACAGAACATAGTGATGCAAACGGGAAAGGGGAGTGATGTGGCAGGAAGGGTTACAGAGGGTTAGAGGAAGAGATTCAGGGAAGAAAAACTAACACTGAAGACTTTCTGAGAGAGAAAAACTGCTGCTGCCAAAGCCTCCTGAGACATCTACATACATAGAGATCTTAAATGGAATTATCCTTAACAATGCCCTACCAGACACTACAAAAAGCCCAGTATCAAAAATGTGTAACCTCTATAGGACTTGCTGGCCAGTAAGTTTTCACAGACATCTAAATATAACAGGCTATTACCATTGCTCTAGGTGAACCTCCAGAACTAAATGGCAAGACCCTGTTGCTGAAGACGCCACACACTGGAGGAGGCATAGAGCAGGAAGAAATCAAGCTGGTGTTTAACTTGGAAGCTTCATCCCTACTGGCTAGCTGTCACAGTGCTGGTGCTACGCATGTTACCAGAGGAGAAAAGTAATTATCAATCTTACCCAGCTGAGAACCCTGCCAGTTGCAATAATGACCTACCTGGCCAGAAATCCTCACTGGTACAACAGTGGAACAAATGGAACGGGGGGGGGGGGGGGGGGGTGGTAATAAAATACTTTCTGATAAGACGTAAGGCCGAAATCACAAGATGCAACTTGTACTTGGCACTGTTACTGGAGCCGAGAACCACATGGGTTGCAGGCAGGAACCATTACTATTACTCTGCTGATCCTAACACTTTCTTGTTATAACCAAAGATTAATGTAGCTCTCAAATCTCATCCAAAAAGGTTCTAGGTCACGTGCTCCTTCTCACAGGGTTTGGGATCATTGTAGAGGAGGGAGTGGAGAGACGTTGAGAGGCAGAGGCAGCAGATGACTACAAGACACAGGAGAGTTGCATACGTGAACCCAACACCTAGGGCAGCATGCACCAGCCCGGGCAAGCTCACACAACAAGCATCCCTAGCTGAAGAACTATGGAAAGTGATAGCTGGTGGGAGACAAGGAATTAGCTTTCTTTAATGGCACGCCCCCTGGTAGGTCCAACCTACTCTAGTACTTAGGAGTATATATGTAGCACTAATGAGACTCAACAGGTTAAAAAAATGAAGGCCCAAAGTATACAATAGGGAGTGGATCTGGGAGAAGATTAAAATGGCTAAAATACAACGTATGAAATTCTGAAAGAACTAATAAAATATTTGAAGACAAGAGGCCAGTTCTAGAATAAAATAAGAGGAAATATAAACACAGGTCACTTTATTTGGAAATGGGTTTCATACCACCCTTTAGAAGTGACAAACATGTAGAACCAGTGAGACTCCCAGTCAATAGAGAAGTGCAAACTCCTTAGGTTCCAGTGACAAAAAGCTAAGAGTCACTTTCAAGACTTGTTTTACACTATTTGATTATCCTGTGAATCAATAAAAGCATTGACACCGTACCTGCATCATACGGGCATTTTCAACTTTAGCGGACTCCAGTTTGGGCTGTAACTCAACAAGCTCCAATTGCATTTCACCAACCTAAACAGACAGTTTGTTGTTAGGTTTTTACTTTTGGTAATAGCTGATATAGCAATTGTCTTAGTCAGGGTTTCTATTCCTGCACAAACATCATGACCAAGAAGCAAGTTGAGGAGGAAAGGGTTTATTCAGCTTACATCCACATGGCTGTTGATCACCAGAGGAAGTCAGGACTGGAACTCAAGCAGGTCAGGAAGCAGGAGCTGATGCAGAGGCCATGGAGAGATGTTCCTTGCTGGCTTGCTTGCTTCTCCTGGCTTGCTCAGCCTGCTCTCTTATAGAACCCAAGACTTCCAGCCCAGGGATGGCACTACTCCTTTGATCACTAATTGAGAAAATGCCCCACAGCTGGATCTCATGGAGGCATTTCCCCAACTGAAGCTCACTTCTCTGTGATAACTCCAGCCTGTGTCAAGTTGACACACAAAACTAGCCAGTACAATTGACCCCTTGTCAACTTGACACACAAACACATCACTATTAAGCCTCAACCCTTATGTTCTTATTCATCCCCAAGATCTAAAGTCCCACAGTCTTTACATATTAAAAGTTCAATCAATTTAAACTGTCCAATATCTTTTAAAATTCAAAGTCTCTTAACTGTGGGCTCCACTAAAATAATTCTTCCTTCAAGAGGGAAAAATATCAGGACACAGTCACAATCAAAAGCAAAACCAATGTCTGGGATCCAACTCACGATCTTCTGGGCTCCTCCAAGGGCTTTGGTCACTTTTCCAGCTCTGCCCTTTGTAGCACACATCTTTATCTTCTGGGCTCCAGATGCCTGTACTCCATTGCTGCTGCTGTCCTTGGTGGTCACTGTATAGTACTGGCATTCTCAAAACACTGCTGTAACTAGGCTTTACCAGTAGCCTCTCATAGACTGTCTTCACGGTGTCAAGCCTCAACTCCTTTGCATGACACCTTCAGTACAGTCCTGGGCCATGAATTGCAAACTGAGGCTGCACCTTCACCAATGGCCTTCCATGGCCTCTCACTGTGCTAAGCCTCAGCTGTTCTCCATGACCCCTTCATGCTGTCAAAACCAGTACCACCTGGGTGACTCTTACACATTACCAAGTTCTGCTGCAGCACAAGGTACAACCTTGGCTATCTCTGGAACATAGCCTCTTAGTGCTCTCAGAAAACACTCCCCAGAAGATGTCACCTCAATGATGCTGGTCTCTTCTTAATCACCGCTAATTTCTTAGCTCCAGCTAACCAGCATCAATAGTCCCAGCAATGCAAAGTTCTCTCTTTAGTAGTTCTGGTATCTTGTTAATCACAGCTGATACTTCAGCCCCAGCTAACCAGAACCACAGAATCTTCACAATCAAAACAACATGGCCCTGATAAGAGTCTTTAATCTTCCCTCTGAAATTTCACAAGCCAGGTATCCATCTTCTGCACTGTTCTCAACATGATCTTCCAAGCTCCCACAGACATTCCACAAGGTTTTTAACCAACAGTGGCTCTTCTAGCTCAAAGTTCCAAAGTCCTTCCACAGTCCTCCCCAAAACATGGTCAGGTTGTCACAGGAATACCCCACTATGCTGGTACCAATTTGTTTTAGTCAGGGTTTCTATTCCTGCACAAACATCATGACCAAGAAGCAAGTTGGGGAGGAAAGGGTTTATTCAGCTTACATCCACATGGCTGTTAATCACCAGAGGAAGTCAGGACTGGAACTCAAGCGGGTCAGGAAGCAGGAGCTGATGCAGAGGCCATGGAGGGATGTTTCTTACTGGCTTGCTTGCTTCTCCTGGCTTGCTCAGCCTGCTCTCTTATAGAACCCAAGACTTCCAGCCCAGGGATGGCACTACTCCTTTGATCACTAATTGAGAAAATGCCCCACAGCTGGATCTCATGGAGGCATTTCCCCAACTGAAGCTCACTTCTCTGTGATAACTCCAGCCTGTGTCAAGTTGACACACAAAACTAGCCAGTACAGCAATCAGAAACTTAAATGCATCATAAGATTCTGGACATGAAAAGTCTTAATTTTCTCCAGTTCTTTACATGGTTAACAGTATCATGAGAGCATGTCCAGTTCTTCTCACAAAAGGCTTTGAGTCCTTAGGTATTTTACAAGGCACTGGGAAAAGGTAGTGACTGTGGAGGAAATGCACCCAGAAAAGAAGGTATCAGCTCAGGGAACCCCATTATTTTATGGTGTACAACAACAACAAACCACTAGTAACTATTAATAGCATTGAACTCATTAGAAAAAGTGCATTTCATATTTAACATCTGCCAAAATATATTTCTTATATTCTTTTTGTTTTTTTCTCGAGACAGGGTTTCTCTGTGTAGCCTTGGCTGTCCTGGAACTCACTCTGTAGACCAGGCTGGCCTCGAACTCAGAAATCCACTTGCCTCTGCCTCCCAAGTGCTAGGACTAAAGGTGTACACCACCATGCCCGGCTGTAGCTGTCTTTAGACACACCAGAAGAGGGTGCCAGATCTCATTACGGGTGGTTGTGAGCCACCATGTGGTTGCTGGGATTTGAACTCAGGACCTTTGGAATTGCAGTCAGTGATCCTACCCACTGAGCCATCTCGCCAGCCCCTCTTATACTCTTAAATGACACATTATTCTAGTCTCTGTGGTTTGGGCAAACTTAAAGAGTTTCTGTAAAAAATTTTTGTTGGTTGATTTTATAACCCAAATAACTATGTGAATCTCTTCTTTGTATTTTTTCTGGAGCAATCTGTAACCTCCAGCATGGCAGAATTCTTTGTTACCTTAAACAAATTCTCTACAACATTTTTGTCAGAATCAGCCAAGAAAATGTCATTCATAAATGATAAGTGATAGACAGGGACTTGCTCACAAGTTATTTCTAATGTTCGCTGCATAAAATATTGACATAAAGTTGGACCATTGAACATTCCCCATGGAGGTACATTCTAATAGTATCATTTCATTGGAACACTTACTTACCTGTAAAATGAAGACATTAAGAGTGATTACCTCTTGTAGGTGCTATAAGAGTAACTGAAACAATGGATGTGATTGATGTACATAACAAGGAACCTTGAACATAACATATTGTTAGTACACAGGTGCTCCTAGATTTTTTACATTATCAGTATTTTTTCTTCTTTTTTCTTTTTCTTTTTTTGTTTTTGTTTTTGTTTTTGTTTTTGTTTTTGGAAACAGGGTTTCTCTGTGTAGCTCTGGCTATCCTGGAACTCACTCTGTAGACCAGGCTGGCCTACCTCTGCCTCCAGAGTGCTAGGATTAAAGGCGTGTGCCACCATCACCTGGCTCAGAATATTTTATTATTTTGAACAGCTTATCGGCTTTACCTGAGACTCAGCAAAAGCTAACTGGTCAAGTCCATTCACATAGCGCTGCTTTGCTTCCATGACAGCTTGCCGTTTCTTAGTTAAAAGCTGCCGAAATGAGCCGATAAGTTCAAGATAAGAAGTAGCGGTAACATAGTTATGTCGTCCTAACTCTGCTAGGAACCTGAAAAAGAGTCAGGCGATAGACCACAGCATTAATAGTGGATTTCTCAATGGTGTTAATTCAGCAGAACATTACAGATATTAAAGATTATGAATAGAGGTTAAGGTTTATGTGGAACATGTTAAGTATTTAACTTCATGAAACTCTAGAAATTCAAAGTTCTTATCTGAAAAAAAAATCAGACAATAATGACATGTTGAAAAAGTAAATTAAGGATGCCTATGAAAGGTGAATTACTGCAAGCAAAGATAGTTTTTTATTTTTCCATGTGTCATATGCCAGCAGGATCTAGCCTTGTAAGACACTTGAGCTATTTATTGTATGAGGCAGGCAAGCCTCAGGAAAGGAGACTGCAAATGGAACAAGTATGAGTTACACTGTAGGCTACATGCTGACCAAATGTATAAGACCAGTATATCATATAACAGAAGGACATACAGAGATATACAAGGATGCAGACTACAGCACACTGCTTGGCACCACTGTCCAAGCCAAGTATGCCAGATAACTCACTCTATATGTACGACATAATAGCACTTAAATCATGCTTATAGATACAAAGGTTAATGATCGATAGTTAGAACACACACAGGGATGCATATCAGAAAACAGTTGTGTGTTTTTAACAGATTCTAACTTCTTGTGCTCATTTTCCAGATCTTTGTGAGACATTCTTGGATCTTCATAATAAATTCTCGCTTTCTATTGTTTGCTGGCTGAGGGTTTTAATTAAATAACCAGAAAAGTTAGAAGACAAAGAAATAACACCAAAATGTTGGACTTTTGTGGAAAATACAAAGCATTTAAAATACAAGGCTTTTGCACAATTTAAAAAGTCATCATTACTAACCTTTCTGAAAGGTGCATAATGGAAGTGTGAAAGTGTTTACAGATCGGGACTATCTCTTGTCGCTCAACCTGAGTGAGCTCCACAGTTTCTAGGAAATTCACAGCTACACGTTCAAGAGCATCTTCAGGCCATGGCTGGAAAGAGGAAGAAAAATGTATTAAAGATGAGCAGCCTCAGTGCAGGCATGTACACTGTGACGTCACCTCGGGGAAGAGCTTAGGGTTATGTATGACGAGGTCAGGGTTTAATGAGAATCAAGTAGACTGAGGGCCCAATGCTTTTTAGATTTTTTTTTTATACATTAAAATGAAAACAAGGACACACCATAAGGACTAATGATGTGTTTCATATTAAGAACATAATTATTCCTTTCTCCACCCCTCTACATGACTGTCCATTAGGCATCTTGATTTTTAGCATGTTTGCTGTAGACAATGCTAACTGCTCAATATCTACTAGCTCCTTCTCCCATGTGAGAAAGAGGAAAAAACCCTTTTTAATTTAGATTTCTGTTATAATCCCTACCATAACATCCCAAACTGAAGTTTTTGGTTTTTATCTGCCCAAAAGTTCTTTTTGCAGATCTTTTCTGCCTCAGCGAAGTGCTTTCTTCTGCTTTGTCCTGAGCTGTGCCAAGTGATCTCGCTCCTGGACCTTTCTCTTGCTGCTCCCTCTGAGCAGAACCCTCTTTTCTCAGACCTTGATGTGGTTTACTTCTTACTTCCTTTATGTTTAAGCCCCTGACTATCATAAAGTTCTTCCCAGAATGTTCTTTCAAGAGCAACCTTCTTCCTGTTAGTTATACAACTTCTTGTGGTGAGTGTTATCTTCAGAACTTACTAATCAATGCCTCACACATCATTTACTCATGTCTGTTACTGGCTTCCCTTCAACCTTTGACAGAAATAAAACCCATGGAAGCAAGGAGAGCCCACAATGATATTTGACAACTAACATTTTAAATGTTTAACTAAACAGTTTATGCTTCTTTACTTTTGGTTAGAATGTTTTCCAGATTTCCTTTCATTTAGTTTCAACAAGATGCTTGTAATTTTTTCCTTTTAGGGCAGTGTGCATTTTAAGGTCCTCCCTTTTGGGGGGTAAGGGGTTCAGGACAGGGTTTCTCTGTGTAGCTCCAGCTATCCTTCTCTGCCTTTGCTTCCCAAAGGCACAACCCACCACCCTCATGTCAGCAGGCCTCTTTTAACCAGAGGTCCTGAACCAAAAACAATGTTGCCCTTCTTCCAAATAAACGGGCACATTGCCCTCTCTGACTGGCCTCAGGCTGGCACATTGCTTTTACTGTTGGCTTCAGAATTAATCTCAAAACATGAGCTCTTCAAGGTCTTGAGCCTCGTGGCCTTCATACTAGAACTGTACCACTGACTCTTCAAGGCCCTCATTTTGTGGACTGAAGATCTTGTATAATCATGGGGATCGGACCCATTCATAATCGTCCCTCTCCACACACACACACACACACACACACACACACACACACACACACAC